>CATIWM010270270.1:0-11766 GCA_949671775.1 Mallotus repandus
TCACTTTTAAAAGCAAGCTTCATCAAAGCATTACTGTCAAGAAAATGTTTAAACCCCTGATTCTAAGATTGTAAAACCTCAGCTCCACCCACTTTATCATAACTATATAGAATATTATTAAAATCTCCTAAACATAACCAAGCAGCAAACTCACTAGGAGCAAAATAATTAACATCATGCCAAAAACCATCTCTATTAATTCTTTGAGGAGGACCATAAAAGAAGGAGATATAGACAGATTGCGGTGCCAAATGATCAATTAAACAGTGAATATAATTTTCAGAGTAAGAAAGAATTTGAACCTGGATTGAACAAGTCCACCAGGGGGCTAGACCACCTGCCCTTCCACGAGGAATAACATACAACTATAATCCCAACCAAACTTGCTCTGTTGCTTCTTCATATATTCTTCATTATTATGAGTTTCCATTAAAAACAACATCTGTGGACGATAGCTAAAGCATAGCTGCTTCAAAAATTGAACTGTCAAGGGACGTCCAAACCCTTGACAGTTCCAAGATAAGAGCGTCAGGGCGCCTGGGTGACTTTTGGCGAGCCACTAGCGCCATCTGGATAGTTTGAAGGAGATTGGTTGGAAGTAGTTAAATGACCCTTTACATTCTTCTTCCTCGCAGCTCGTTTCAGCTTGAGATTCTTTTTGTTCTGAGCAGTTTGAGGAACCATTCCCAATTGCTCTCTAGATAAAAAGAAGTCGCTTGAAGGATCGACTGTCCCCATAGTGCTTAAAGTTATTATCGGAGATTGAGCTTCCGATGTGCCTTCACCAGGAGGAAGACTGATCTGCTGTCCCATAACTTCTCGACATTTCAGAATAACCAAAGCTTCAAATGGAGATATCTCTTTGCGTTTAGTCGTCTTAACCAACTCATCACTCCGCTGATGCTGTGTTTCAAGCACTAATTTCCGCTTCTGCTAATCAACAAAGAAATTTTCATAAGAAGCAACATTCTATTCAGGAAATGATTCTAAAGAACGTTGCTGTGATTGATAAAAGGCCATAGGGTTCAAGTTGGACTGGGTATCTGTGATAATATGGCCTACAGTTGGTGAAGATTGGGCTAAAGGAAAAGCTATATTTTGATTTTGAGAACGTAATTCTACTGGGCTTTCCATATGTCCTTCCTCATGTTCACAGCCGAAGCCCATCATTAGACCTCTAAAAGGAACAATTTGTAAATGGTTTTCATTTAATGCCCTTGTCTCTTCAATATGAGAGAAACGACGATTTGTGTCAGTAGCATTAAAACCCTCTTCATTATTATGCCTACAGAAGATTCTTGCAAGCCACGTGTCAAGCCTTGTAAAGCTCCTTCCCTCATAAGCCAATTAAAACTCGAACCGCGATGCTGCAACCCACCTTCTGGAATACTGTGATGCTTCTGTTCATCACCTTCATGCAGAGTAACCCTAGCCTAAGCTGGTTGAATTTCCTTACCTTATCAGAGCTCAGATTAGTAGCAAACATCTTGCCAAAAGACGAACTTGACGTGGCAGAATAGGTTCTGATGTTGATGGGTGGGTAACATCTCATCCATGCCCCAAACTTTGGCCTTTCTTGATCCAGAGTACATAAGTCATCTCCCTCACATTTTTTGCAAGATTTTAAATTGTGACCCAAACATCCACAATGAAAACAGAAATCCGGTAACCGTTCATACTTGATCTGATACTACTCTGCATCAGTACCTTCTTTCTTACTCCAGAATCCAGTTGGTAGTGGATTTTCAACCTGCACAAGCACTTGCAGCCGAAAGAAGTCCCTCCATCCAATAGCATTACCTTGAGCAAAATCAATCTCATACATGTTGAGATAAAACGTTGATTAGCCTTAGCTGTATTATTGTTAGACCTGTTACTTCTCTGTTACTTCTGTTTCAGTATTGTTAGGCTTGTTATTCTTTTTAGGTAATGTTGTATTTATCTCTTTAACCTATATCTTCCTATATATACAGCCTTGTACTCATTTTACATAATATATCAAAACCTTTTCATGGTATCAGAGCAACAAACAAATGGCAGGACAAATTATCCCTACCTCATTTTCTTCTTCTCCTTCACTTCCTATGACTACTACCACAAATCACAATCTGTCCATTAAATTAACCTTTAGAAATTTCCTCACCTGAAAAATCCAATTCCAACCTCTCCTTAATTACCACAAACTTACAGGCTTTATTGATGGCTCTATTGTTGCACCACCAACTACAACTACAATTAATCCTCCTACTCCCAATCCAGAATATATCGAATGGCATCAAAAAGACTAACTTTTACTTTCATGGATTTTCTCTTCTCTTTCTGAAGAAGTTTTTCCCTATATTATTGGCATGTCTACATCCTTTGCGGATTGGCATGCACTAGAAAGTGCTTTTGGTTCTGTATCCCAGAACTGTTAATTACAACTTCACATTGAACTTCAAGAATTGAAGAAAAATGACTTATCAGTCACTCAGTATTTGTAAAAAGCCAAAGCTTTAGCCGATGAACTCGGAGCAGCAGATCGATCTCTTTCTCTTGCAGAATTCAATGCAATTATCTACCGCAACCTTGGCTATGAATTTCATAGCATTATTACAGCCTTAAATCAGCGACCCACACCAGTTACATTCCAAGAACTTCATGGGCAATTGGTGGCTGATGAAATTCTCATTAAAAATATTCATGAACCACCCACTACTCATATTGCAAGGCGACAATTTTCTAGTTCTTTCTCTCGGCCTCGACTTCCCATGACATCGCCTACTTCACCTTTTCCCAATAATCAGAGACCTTCCTTATTCTTTCGCTAGAATCGCTCTCAACAATGTCAGATATGTGGATTCCATAATCATATAGCTGACAAGTGTCGCCGCCGCTATGAACCTCGCCATCAAGCCACCTCTCCCCAAGCTCATTATGCACACAACACTGGTTAGATTCCCTACTATAGTTTCGGCTCTACATCATCTCCCTATATAGCTGCGTTTCATCCCAACCCTTGGCACCCAGATACAGGTGCTTCCCATCACATGACATTTGATTCCTCTCATCTTGTCAATCCGATTCCATATGCTGGTAATGATAAAATTATTGTTGGAAATGGTCAGACCCTTCCTATCACACATACTGGTAAGTCATTTCATCGTTCTCCATACTTTGATAAAGATTTCATTTTTTAAAAATGTGCTTCATGTTCCAAATATTCAGAAATCTTTACTCTCTGTCCAAAAATTCACTACTTACAATTCTTGCTTTTTTGAATTTTGGCCTATTCATTTCTCCATCAAGGATCAGAACACTAAGGAAATCTTGTTACGAGGCCAGAGTGAAAATAAGTTGTATGTGATGCCACCATCCTCCATTCCACCAAAACAAGCATTTCTAACTACGTCCACCTCCTTTGCAGACTGGCATGCCCGCCTGGGTCACCCACAATACCGCATTGTTTCCAAAATTATTAGAGATCATAATTTACCTGTTTCCCATTCAATAAATTCTAGTCTTCATGTCGTTTAAGAAAATTAGCAAAATTACCTTTTGTCAATGTTGAGCATACTACAAATGCTCCTTTTAAATTATTCATTCAGACATTTGGGGTCCTTCCCCAGTCACTTCTTATCATGGTCTTCGTTATTTCATTTTGTTTGTTGATGATTTTACTAGATTCACCTGGATTTACTTTCTTAAAAATAAAAGTGATGCTTACTTTGTGTTTCTTAACTTTCAATCTTATGTACATCGTCAATTCAATACTAAAATCAAAGCTTTTCACTCAGACTGGGGAGGTGAATTCCAAAAATTACACAAGTACTTTGATGCAAATGGCATTGTTCACCGCATAGCTTGCCCATATACACATGAACAGAATGAGTTATCTGAATGGAAAATTTGTTATATTGTTGACACCGGTTTAACATTGTTAGCCCATTCTCATGTACCATTTTGTTTTTGGACTTATGCTTTTCGTACCGCCATAAATTCAATTCATGCATTACCCACTTCCATTTTAAACAATGCATCTCCATTTCAAAAACTATTTCATACATCTCCCAAATATTTAGAAATAAAAATTTTTGGATGTGCCATATTTCCCAATCTTCGTTCATACAATAAACACAAATTTGCTTTTCGTAGTAAAGAATGTGTTTATTTAGGCAATTCTTATAATCATGATGGCTTTGATTGTTTTGACCCATCCTCCAATAAAATTTATACTATGCGAAATGCTCATTTTAATGAACAATAATTCCCTTTTTCACATGCAATCAACCCTCCTACACCTTCCTATTCCCATGCACAACCGTGGCTCACATGACGAGCACCACTCACTTCGGGCCCCTCTTCAGGTATGTCTCCCACTTCTCTTGGTTTATTACCTGACCCCACCCCATATTCCTCTACCATTCTATCACCTGTATCCCATCCTACAATCCCATCTCTATCCAATAATCTGTCCCCACTACTACCCGCACCAACTTTATCATATTTATCCCATTCTACAGCCCCATCTCTATCCCATAACCCGTCCCCACCACTACCCGCAATAACCCTCATCTCACCCAACAACTCATCATCCAATCCTTTCCCTTCCCCATCATCTTCTCCATGCAAATTCAGACAGGCGAAAAGCTATGTGAAGTAAAAGAAGAAAAGGTCACCGACTGCTACTAAGAACCTAACAGAACTTTTCAAAATGTGGGTTCTAAAACCACTTGTGTAGGTCGGGGTTGAGAATTGGAGGGCCGACGAGGCTAGGGCCCTATTTTCAAGCAATGACCGGCACACCATAGGTTGGTCCAACCCATTCCTTTTGTACTAGGGTGGACTGAAACTTCTTTGCCCATTGGAGACGAACTTCCCAGCCTGATCCCTCATCGTAACAAACCTCAACCTTACCGTCATCCCCTTTTCAACAATATTCTCCTATCCTCACCCGAACCAACTCCTCTTCCCAACCCTCTAATTATGTTGGTCTCCATTTAATTTCTGATCTTTCTTAAACCTCTACACCCGACATTCCATCAAACCCTTCCCCTTCCCCAGCATCTCGCACACACGCTATGACACTTCGCCCTCACACTATTAACAAATGCCAAGCAAACATAGCTCTCTCTGAAAATAAAAATATGAATTATTTGCAATATGAACCATTATTTTTTAACGATGCTATTCGATACAAAGAATGGAGAATGGCTATGGATGATGAAATCAGTGCTCTACAATCCACCAATACATGGACTCTTGTCCGGCTCCATCAAATGCTAACAACATTGCCAACAAGTGGATTTTCTGCATTAAGAGAAATTCAGATGGCACCATAAACTGCTACAAAGCACGTCTTGTCGCCAAGGGGTTTACACAAATTTTGGGTGTGGATTACAAAGAAACCTTCAGTCCTGTTATCAAATCTACTACCATTTGAGTTGTCATAGCTCTTGCCATGATGAATCAATGGCCAATGCATCAATTTGATGTCTCCAATGCATTTCTCTATGGCCATGTTAAAGAGAATCTTTACATGTCACAACCACCTGGATATATTGATCCCACTCATCCCAACCATGTTTGTAAATTCCACAAATATCTCTATGGTCTTAAGCAGGCCCCTAGAGCTTGGTTTGCTCGCCTCAATTCTTGTCTTCACAAGTTAAATTTTGTCTCTTCTCTGGCTGATCACTCTCTCTTTATTCTCAAACATCAAACTAACACTGTTTTCTTGTTAGTCTATGTGGATGATATTGTTATTACAGGTTCTTGTTCCAAGCTTATTCGTACAGTCATCAAATCACTTTAACAGGAATTTTCAATCTGTGACTTAAGCTCTCTACACTTCTATTTTGGCTTGGAATTAAAACACCAACATGATGGCACTCTCCTCACCGAGACACGGTATCTCACTGATGTACTTCACAAGCACGGTATGGCCGATTGCAATCCATGCTCCACCCCGATGCAATCATCCACCACTTTGTCCAAATTTGATGGCACCCCACTACCCAAAGGAGACACCTACAGATAGATTGTGGGAGCACTGAAATATGCCACCATTACTCAACCAAACATTGCCTACAGTGTTAACAAGCTTTGCCAATTCATGTACAATCCCACAGATGTTCATTGTAAAGCACTTAAACACCTGCTTCACTACATCCAAGGTACTAAGCATTTTAGGTTGTTTTATTCAGCTACTACTTCTCCTACTCTTCAATGATATACAGATAGTGATTGGGGTGGGGATCCGGATGATAGGTGGTCTACATCGGGCTATGCTATCTACTTGGGCTCTTCTTTGATTTCTTGGCTTGCCAAGAAGCAACCCACCATCGCTAGATCATCTACTCAAAGTGAGTATAAAGCTATCGCTAATGCTACTTCTGAACTTATTTGGTTTCGTGGGCTTCTTTAAGAACTTGGACATCCAATTACTATAACAACCATTTTCTGTGATAATATTGGCACCATTTATCTAAGTTCCAATCCGGTGTTTCATGCTCGCACAAAACATATAGAATTGGACTATTCTTTTATTCATGAACAAGTATCTTCGGGGTTTCTTCAACTGAGTTTTGTCAAAGGTCAAGATCAACTAGCTGACTTATTCACCAAATCCTTGCCATCAGCTCGCTTTCAGAATCTATTTTGTCAGCTTCCTTTGCGTGATGCCATGGATTTGCGGGGAGATGTTGAGATGAATCGTTGATTAGCCTTAGCTGTATTATTGTTAGACCTGTTACTTCACTGTTACTTCTGTTTCAGTATTGTTAGGCTTGTTATTTTTTTAATTAATGTTATATTTACCTCTTTAACCTGCATCATCCTATATATACAACCTTGTACTCATTTTACATAATATATCAAAACCTTCTCAATACATACCATGAAAGAATGACCCAATCCTTTGAGCATTAGCCCTAGTCATATAATTCGGAGGGATACCATATACTTGAACCCAGAATAGAGAGATAGAGAAATCTAGATCATCAAAAGCAGTACCAGCTTTCCATTCCTGAATAACCATATGGGAATTTGCAACTGACCACGGCTGTCCTTCTAAAACCAACTGCTTGTCCACTTCATGCTCAAACTCAAATATAAATTTGTTAGGCAGTTTTTTTGAACCAGAAAATCCCTTTGAAGTTTTCAGGAAGCTTGTAGTGCTGTTTTAACAACAGTAACTGCAAGGGGTTTCTGGGACATGAGCAAATTAGCCAGAACATGCTTTTCTTTTGGCTGATCTGCATCTTGCTCATCATCTCGGAGACATAATAAAAGCTCATTACACTTCAACATTTGAGTCTTTACTATTACCTTGTTGATGTCAGTAGTAATAGAACTGGACTCCATTGAAAAACGCTGAAAAAGATTTCATAGAGAGAGATCAAAGACAGAAGCGTACTATGTATAAAGGAAGAGAAATAAAGATAATTCAACTACCCACACTGACGAAGTTGAATCAAATAAACAAACAAAGAAATAAAATGAAAACTATAAATTATAAAAGCAAAGCAATAACTAGTTGAGAAGTATGAAAACCAGTGAGAGGCATCCACCTAGCCGAGACTCCACGCGAGAATAGTTTCCCTTTTACTTTTCATTTCTGGCATATTGAACATGTTTATTCTCAATTTCTAACATATTGAACTTTTATATCAAAATTGATAATTAAATATATTCAAATTAATTCCTATAATTTTAAAAAATTTCTATGTAATTTTTTAATTTTAATTATTAACAATTAAGTCCATACAATCACTAAAATAATTCAATTAAATTTATTAAAAACTTTTAAAAAATATATGCTTTTATATCATTAAAATGTCAATAATCTATTTTTAATAGATTTATAATAGTAAATATATATGTAGATAGAAAAACATTATGACATATTTTACATCATTAAAATGTCAATTATCTATTTCTAATAGATCTATAATAGTAAAAACATATATAGCTATAAAAATTATGACATATCTTAATTGTATATTAAATATTTATATAATTAATACAAAAATATGACAAAAATTATGTATAATAATTTTTTAATTAGTAAAAAATATATGAGATTTAATAAATAAGATACTAGTGAAAATTATAAGTTTAAATTTCATAACTTTAAAGATAATACTATGGTAAATTAAGATGTTTCATACACTTACTTTTTTTATGAAGTAAAGTACACTTTGATAATAATTACCATTAGATTCTAAAATACACTCTCATCAAATGGTAACGAAAATAAAGTAAAACAAAAGTAACTAAAAATAAAGTCACCTAAGAATCTTCCATAAATTAATATTTTATTTATTAAAAAAACTTCATTAATAGAATTATTAATTTATTAAACATTAATTATAAGAGAGATGATTGTATGAAATAATATTTTATTTATTTTTATTTGACAAATATTATAATTTTTTACTAGTATTTTATTTATTAAATAATTCATGTATTTTTTATTGATTTAAAATTTATTATACATTAAATTTTGCCATATTTTTGTATTAATTATTTAATTATTTAATGCATAAGGCTATCTCCAACCCAAAACTTCAAAATGCAGCAAATTTTACTCCAAAGTGCATATACTTCAATAAATTTACTCCAACTTATTACTTCATTTTCAACTCCAAAAAGAATATTCTCCACATTTTTTTATCCAATACTAATATTATATTATTTATATATTTTACATATTACACCCATAATTTATTCAACACTTACCATATATACTCATACATTTATTTATAATAAAATTTATTATTTGAATATATTTTTAAAAATAAATACTATATGAATAAAATAAATAATATATTTTAACAATAAATAATATAAATACATCCACATATTTTTAAAATTAAATAATATAATATATGAAGAGAACTAAAAGACATTAAAATAAATTTGCTAAAAAAAACTTAAAATTACATCTTAAAATTAAAGTAGTCTATTACAAGCGCCAATTAAATTCAAAAATACAAATCACATTATTAATAATTTAATCATTTGAATTAGAATATTTTTTCCACAAATGTTCAATTAATGCATTACAAAGTGCAATATGAGTATCTTTGTCCTTAATTCGTCTGTGACGAGCAAGAAATTG
This sequence comes from Mallotus repandus, assembly GCA_949671775.1. Taxonomy (NCBI): domain Eukaryota; kingdom Viridiplantae; phylum Streptophyta; class Magnoliopsida; order Malpighiales; family Euphorbiaceae; genus Mallotus; species Mallotus repandus. Next base: position 9,104 of record CATIWM010270270.1, read on the forward strand.
TTCAAATCGGGTGTTATCATCGACCGCCATTTCAACATCTGCAGTTGGAGCTTCTATTGTATCAACAATTGGTGCATTTAAGTCACGTTCATCCTCAATAATCATGTTGTGGAGAATAATGCATGTTGTCATTATGTCATATAAGTTTTCTTTTCTCTAGAACATGCTGATCCTGCTACAATTGCAAAACATGATTGTACAACTCTAAAAGCACACTCTACATCTTTTTTGCACTCTGGACCTCGTGGTTCATGAATTGTTTGAATAATATTGCTCCATTTTGGGCATATACTATCAACTAAATAGTAACATATATCATAATCTTCTCCTTCTATCACATAATGTGTTGGGGGAGCAATACCTCATGCAAGATCATAAATAAGATGAGATGATGCCAAAACATTGATATCATTATTAGTTCCTAGCATACCAAAGTAAGCATGTCATATCCAAAGATTATAGTCTGTAATAGCTTCTAAAATTATTGTTGGTGATCCATTACAACCAACATACTATCTAGCCCATGCTGTTGGACAATTTTTTCACTTCCAATGTATACAATCCAAACTGCCCAACATTCCAGGAAAATCATGCTCTTCACCAATATAGAGTAGCCTAGCAATGTTAGTACTGTTAGGTCTTCTTAAATATTGCTGTGAAAAAATTTCCACAACAGTACGACAAAACTTCTTTATGCTTTCAATCGTCGTAGGCTCACCAATTGTTACATATTCATCTGTTGCATCAGTAGGTGGGCCATATGCCAACATTCAAAATGTTGCTGTTATTTTTTATAAAGGCGATAACCCAAGTCTACTAAGAACATCAATTTGTTGTTCGAAATATAGGTTATGACTTTTGATTGCATCAACTATACGAAGAAATAAACTTCGCGACATTCAAAATCATCGGCAAAAAAGATCCTCACCATACCGTGGATTATCAAAAAAATAATCATTGAATAAATTCTGATGTACAACTTCACGATCATGCCGAACCACAATATGACCTGAAATCGATCCATCATGTCGAGACCTTTGTTTGCATCGTTGATTTTAATAATATTCGATCATCATATTATTAGTAGAGAGAATTTGCAACGTTGCTTGATATTCTTCGTTCGATAACCCAATTACTTCATCATCATCAGAAGATGAACTTGATGAGCTCTGGACTGATAGACCACCAATATCAAAATTCATTTTAGGAAAGGTTTTTAAGTATATCATAAGAGTTTTGGCAAAGAATTTTTTCAGAGAGCTTTGGATAAGATTTTTAGATAGTCTTTGAGTTTTTTACATTCATAATGCAATACTTTATAAACTAAATTTTGGTAGGTTGCTAAATGTTTACAATCTCATTCAATGGTTTAGATAATATTGCATACCATCCAATGGTTGAAATTAAAAGCAAAACACAATTATTATCCTGCCTTTGTATTTTTTCAAAAAGATGATAAGAAGTAGTAAGCTTTTTATCCAATGGTTGAGATGATCTTGCATACCTTCTAAGGGTTAAAATTAAAAGCACACAAATAATGTCTATCCTGAGCTTTGTATTATTTTAAAAAGATGATAAGATATTGTGAGCTTTTTAATCTAACGGTTAAGTTGATCTTGTGTACCATCCAAGAGTTAAAAATAAATGCATAAGGGATTCATTTTCTATCAATCTTCGGATCAATTTTGGTCACGAGTAGAAGAAAAATATTGCGAGGAGCGTACCAAGCGCTCATTACAATATCGATAAAAAAATTAACTGGGTGCTTTAGACAAATAGAAAATATGCATCCTAGTGGTGCTTCAAATGCAGACATTGTAAGTATTTCATTGTAATAATTATATTTTAATATTATTAATATTATCTGTAATGTCTTATACATCTAGATTATACTAATTCTAACAATATTTTAATTAATTATTTTTAGGAAATTCGAGCAAAAACATTAATGCAACAAAGATGTGCATTACAAAAGAGGTATAAAATTTGATCACGTGTGGCACGTAGTCAAATATTTTGAAAAATTTAAAGATAATATCTGCACTTTGAGGCAAGTTAATAACATTGTGAATGAACCATCAGGATCTGAGACTCTTACTCCTGATTCTGCAGTTTCAACATCTCCTGGACTTTTAGGATTTTTAATCGATTTAGATGCGTTTGATGTAGGTGGTACTTCAAGTGGACATCCCATTGGCGTAAAAAAGCCAAACTGAAGAGAAGAAAGGAGGAACAATTAATGAAATAAAAAATGGAAGAAAAAATTGATTTTCTTCTGGAAGAAAATCGATAGGTTGTTGATATGTTGAAAAAGGCTAACACAAGGATGGATAAAAAGTTGGCCATCTAGGAATTCAAAGAAGAAAATAAGATTTTATTTACAGATCTTAATTCTATCGAAGATCCTGAATTTCATGCATTTATGGTAGCTGAAAATAGGAGAATTATGAATAAAAGAGCTCAACAACACCAACCACCACCTCCTACATCTAATGCTTTTGGTGAATATTACAATAATATTGGTGGAACTGAATCTAATTTACCAAATTATTAAATTATATGTAATTAAATGTATGATTTCGGATATTATTAATTTTAATGTTTTTGTTAACTGTTTTGTTAAATCGATTGTTAAATTAATGCAAATCTATGGTTGTTAAATT
>CATIWM010270299.1:0-19352 GCA_949671775.1 Mallotus repandus
ATTTTTGTCCTTCTAAATGATTCTATCTCTGGAAAGTTCCTTCACAAAAGTTCTAGATCTTCAAGTCATTTTTCCAATGCAACTAGAATCACATCATTTTAATGTCTACAGAGGAAGTTATGCTTGAAATACGGAAACTGCTCAATCCAGAATCTTCTAGGCTTTTCATCCTGTGTCGAGTCGTTCCAGGGTGCCGAGTCATTACAGAAGCTTTCTGTAACGAGTCATTCCAAATTGAGTTCTTTTGCTTTCCAACTTGCTTAAACCAATTTCAAGCCTTCTTTCAATGAAATTTGACCTAAAAACACATCAAAACAAACAAGGAAACCTAAAATGCATTTCGAAAACAAAATTAACATCCTAAGAACATAAAAACATAAAATCATATGCAAAATAAACAATATAGCTACTAAAATACTCCTAAATAAGTATGCATTTTTGCATTGCATCACAAACCACCTAAGATATGCTTTCTTAGGAGAAGGAAACACACTCCCAATCATTATCTCCAACAAGCTCACTAAGGAGCAAGAAGATCTAGTTTGTGAAGTGGTTAAAAGAAGGGGGAAAGCACTAGGATGGTAAATATCTGATATAAAAGGCATCAGCCCTTCCTTTGTTATGCACCGAATAGGTATGAAGGAAGGTTATAAGGCCACCATAGAAAGTCAGAGATGCCTCAACCCAAATATACAAAAGGTTGTAAAAAAAGGGATTGTTAAGCTATTAGATCTTGGCATAATATACCCCATTTTAGTTAGAAAATGGGTGAACCCAATTCAATGTGTCCCCAAGAAAGGAGGGATGATAATTGTTAAGAACGAAGAAGGTGAAATGATTTCTAAGAGGGTAGTAAGTGGTTGGAGGGTATGCATTGATTATCAAAAGCTTAACAATGCCACTCAGAAGGACCATTTTCCTCTCCCTTCATTGATCAAATGCTCGAACGGATTATTTGCCATGCATTCTATTGCTTCTTAGATTGCTATTTTGGTTACAATGAGATCTTCATTGCACCTGAAGACTAGGAGAAAATGACCTTTACCTATCCCTATGGCACCTTTACTTATAGGAGGATGCCTTTTGGCTTGTGCAATGCTCCTGCCACATTCTAAAGGTGTATGACAGCTATTTTTTTTATCTGATAGGGCATATTATGGAAGTCTTTATGGATGATTTCTATGTATTTAGAGATTCATTTTAGCAATGTTTCTTTAATCTTGACAAGGTGTTGAAAAGATGTGAGGACACTAACTTAGTGTTAAATTGAGAGAAATGCCATTTCATGGTAGAAGAGGGTATTATTTTAGGACATAAAATCTCTAAAGTAGACATTGAAGTGGATAGAGCCAAGCTTGAAGTCATAGAAAAGCTACCACCACCAACTTCAGTTAAAGGATTCTTAGGACATGCTGGTTTTTATCGTCGATTTATCAAGAATTTTTCTTAAATTGCTAAACCTTTAACTTTTCTATTAGTTAAGGATGTACTATTTCATTTTGATGAATCTTGTCCAATTGCTTTTGATAGGCTGAAGAAGGCTTTGATATCAGCACCAATAATTTCCCCTCTTGACTGGTCACTCCCTTTTGAGCTAATGTGTGATGCCAATGATATGGCAATGGGAGCTATCCTTGGACAGAGGAAAGATAACAAACATCATGTCATCTATTACACTAGTCAAACTCTTTCAGATGCACAATTGAATTATACAACCATTGAGAAAGAGTTGTTGGTTGTGGTGTTTGCAATGGAAAAATTTTGATCTTATATTTTAGGATCAAAATTATTATTTACACTGACCACGCAGCTTTAAGATACTTATTTACAAAAAAAAGTTGTTAAGCCAAGGCTAATTCATTGAGTTTTATTTCTACAGGAATTTGATCTCTAAATAAAGGACAAGAAGGGGAGTGAAAATGTAGTAGCTGATCACTTATCAAGGCTGGACTAACATGATAAGTCACCACCTGATAGGCAAGAAGTTAATGACCAATTTTTGGATGAATTTCTCTTTGCCATTCAATATTTGGAACCTCCATAGTATGCTGACATTGCAAATTACCTGGCTAGTGGTGTACTACCTTAGGAGTTGACATATTCACAGAAAAAGAAGTTCCTCTCTAAAGTTAAGCACTACAGGTGGGATGACCCAATTATTTACAAAGTGTGCATTAATGGTATAATAAGGAGGTTTGTGCCTAGCACAGAAATCCTTTCTATACTTAGACATTGTCACAGCTCACAGTATGGTGGTCACTTTGGCCCCAATAGAACAACCTCATGAATACTTGAAAGTGGATTTTACTGGCCACATTGTTCTAAGATGCAAGGGAATTTGTTCAAAGATGTGATAATTGTCAAAGAATGGGGAACATCACAAGATGATATAAAATGCCATTAGCTAGTATTCAGGAAGTAGAGCTTTTTGATGTTTAGGGAGTGGACTTTATAGGACCTTTCCCTTCTTCCTATAACAATCATTATATCCTTATTGGGGTAGACTATGTTTCAAAATTGATAGAGGCCATGGCATCACCCACCAATGACACAATAGTGGTTATGGATTTTTTGAAAAAATTTTTTTTGTCAGGTTTGGAGTCCTAAGAGCATTAATCAGTGATGGAGGGTCATATTTCTGCAATGAATAATTGGATATTCTTTTGAATAGATATGGAGTTCATCATAAGATAGCCACACCCTATTATCCTCATACCAATGGTCAAGCTGAAGTAACTAATCGAATCTTAAAGCAAATCTTAGAGAAAACAGTAGGTAAATCAAGAAAGGACTGGTCAGTTAAGTTGGACGATGCTCTATGGGCTTACAGGGCCGCTTTCAAGACACCAATAGGAATGCCTCCATATTGGTTGGTATATGGAAAAGCCTGCCATTTGCCAGTTGAGCTTGAATATTAAGCATGTTGGGTAACTAAGGCCTTAAACTTTGACATGAATGTAGCTAGAAAGAAGAGGCTCTTGCAACTTCATGAACTTGATGAATTCCAACATCTGGCCTTTGAAAATGTTAAATTATATGAGGAAAAGATAAAATGTTGGCATGACAAGAAGATCATTCCCAAAACTTTTTAAGAAGGAGATTTAGTTCTCTTATTCAACTCAAGGTTAGGTTTGTTTCCAGGGAAACTCAAGGTTAGGTTTGTTTCCAGGGAAACTCAAATCCAAATGGAGTGGACCTTTCAAAATAGTTCAATTTTTTGAGCATGGTGCTCTCATATTGGAAAATGCAAGAGGAGAGAAATTCAAGGTTAATGGTCAATGGTGCAAGCCATATCAAGAGGACATGATAATCAAGGAAAGGGATGCAATCCCTCTCCACCTTGCTGATTAGAAGATATATAGACTATAAATTTAGCATAACTATAGTTTAGTCTTTTTTTTATTTGCATATTTATAATATATGTTTTATTTATTTTTAGTTATTATCTTTATAATGTTTTTATGTTAAGCAATTGATGCGTTTTTTTTTTTTTTTTTTGGCTTCTAAGGAATTAAAAGTGTTTGAATTTTCTTTTAGAGTGCAGGGCATAATACACAATAGTGGAAATGTACACGATCATGTAATCAGTAGTTAAGAAGAATTATGTGATCCCTCTCTGAGCCGCAATCGTGTCTTGCCTACACCATCTGACTTAAATATTATGTCACGATCGTGTCCAAAAATGCGATCGCAAATCATCAGCCTCACTCACTCAGTCACAGTTGCTTTAAAATATACAATCGCGATTTCACACCAGATGAAGAGGCATCATTAACTCCATCACTATTCATTTTCTTCTAATCAATCTCTCTTTTCCCTCAAAAACCCCTAGCCGCCTAAATCTCGCAAAATTTCTGCACATCATCACCTCTTCCTTGCGCTACCATGCCTCCACGTACCAGAGCATCTGCCGACCAAAAAGGAAAAGTGCCAATGAGAGAAGACGACCAGCCACAACTGAAACAGAGGCCACCATCATCTTCAATTCGATAATCTTCGCTTTCTGTCAACTACACTAGTCAGTATAATGCGCTATTTCCTATCTTTTCTCATGTTGAAGGGCAAAGGTATGTCTCCCTTTCTCACTAAAAAATAGTGACATGTAACTACTTTGATGTGCCGTTATTGCAATAATTAGGTCTTTTGGGTACATTAGAATCTTTGTGCATTCAACTAGGATGAGGGAAATTGATCACTTTGCATCATGACACTTATAAAGAATTAACACTTGAATTTTTCACCACTTTAAATCAACTAGACTCCCACAACTCTGCACTCACATTCCGTCTCTTTGTACAACCATACGAGATAAACTTTGCCATAATGAATGAAGTATTTGGGTTTCCATAAGGGGGGTTGACAGTGGCAAATTTTGACCTCACTGAGTTCTAAAAGATTCTTTCTGGATCAATGCATTATCCAAGAAGCCATGCTCTTCCCAATGGTATGATCAGAGATCATTCCTTTCTCGTTCTGTACTGATTCATCAACTCTGCTATCTTTGGCAACAATGAGACTAGCAGAGTTTCAAAGCAAGAGTTAGCAGAGTTTCAAAGTAAGAGTTGTTTCTTTTATGGAGTTTACACCATAAACACCTTGTTTGCACTGCACATTTTATATTTTAGCAATTATTGAATGTCAGTACTAATTCCAAAGTCTGAATTTCCATGGGTCACATAGTCATAGCATTTGCCATCCATTTTCGCACCTTTGACCCTACATGCAATGCATTGACTGTGATTCCATCTGGTTTGCTTAATCGAGACTTTCTTTTTTATGCTGAGGTAATAGCTAAGGACATAGGACTTCGCTATCAGCAAACAAGAACATGTTTCAAAACCAGTCATCCCACAGGTCCACCTAAAGAGTTTACCCCTGTTGCAAAGGAACTCTACGAGGATGTCTCATAAGAAAACATGGAGCATGATGTCCCACAACACCCCACTGAAGATGGTTGGTAAAGAGTGATTGCAAAGTTGGAGCAAATGGAACGTGACAACAGTGCCAAGCATGAAGAACTTAAACAAGACATCAGAAATGTGTGAAACATGCTTGATAACCATATAATAGCTATGGGATACGATGTCCCTTCACCTTCACCATCTCCCCCACCCTCTCCTCTATAAGGGGAGTAACTCTTTTTCCTTATCTGTTTTTTAGTTTTCATTTTTTATACTCTTGTTGTAGTTTATTTTTTTGTATTTTGGTTTGCAGTTATGTTTATGCATTGTAAATACTATTTTTATTGTTGCATTCAGATCCCCACTCACATTGAGGTCAATGTGCAATTCAAGTATGGGGGGAATCATCTTGCATTGTTAGTATATTTTAGATATAGTATATGTGCATTTTGCATTTGTGTATTTTGATCCAAATTATTTTTTAGAAATTTTCATACTCGACACTTGAAGTTTTGCAAAGTATCTTTATGATGAATTTTGTGTATGTACATTAGTTTTGTTAATGCCTATGTGTTTAATCTCCTATTAATGGTTAGTTTGGAATCTTTTGAATTTGGTTAACACTTTGAGTTGAGAATTTTTTAGCTTTTAATAAATCTAATGCATGTTGTTGTTAGCTTGATTATGATTGTGAATAATTATTTTGTGAGTTAGTATTTTGAATGAACTAAATTCTTCTTTAGGGTCGTTTTTAGTTGTATGCAAAAGGAATTGTAAAAACACTCTTTTTCCTTCTTAAAAAAAATGAATAAAGTGCTTAGGAACTCAAATTCCATCTACTCCAATGCTCTTTCACAAGAGTATGAGTATTCATAGAACCCTCTCAAGGTGTTCATGTTGAGTAGTTTGGGAAAGACAGGGAACTGCTAAGAGAGGGAAGAAAAAGCACTAAATAAAAGAAAATAAAAAGGTTAAGAGTTGATTTCCATATGCCAAATTAAGATCGACCTTAACGTGGAGTCTTTTTCATTCATGCATGCTTCTTCCAAGATTTTGATTCATTTTTGTGAGATACCATGTAGATAACATGCTCTTCACTTAGTAAGTTTTAATTCTCAACTTGATTTGAGTTGCATAAGCTAGCTATTAGGAGGAGATCGACATGTATGCTTGATGAAATTGTAAACATACACTTTTTTTATTATTTTTATAGTTTGTGTTCTTAAGTTTGCTTGAGGACAAGCAAAGATCCAAGTGTGGGGGTATTTGTTAATGTCAAATTATGCATAGTCTTAGGATATTAATTTACATACATTTGCATGATTTTAATTACATTTAGTATAGGTAAGCATATAGATATAGGAACTTTTTATTTTTCTTTATTTTGATAAGGAAAATGAAGTTTAAGAGCTTAAGAGAGCAAGATGAAGAGAAAAGGAAGAAAAGAATAATAGAGTTACAGCAGAGCCTTCAATGCGTGATCGCAGCTAAATTCGTGATCGCGGCTAAATCCGCGATTGCGGATAGGTGCGAGATGATAGAGCTTTGAGTTATCTAGCCTTTTGTGAGCGCATATTTTTACGCAATGCGGTTTCCTGCCAGCCAAAGCTACTACCACAATTGCGGCTTTAATAAGCAATCGTGGGTGTCACGCTTCCAGTGTGCATGCTGCTGATGTGGACCTGTAAAAAGAGAGAAATGTGGGGGTGCTAAAAAGACAAAAAGGCAAGGCTATAAAAGGGAAAGAATACTCATTTTAGAGGGGTCTTCTTAATATTTTTTTAGGGGTTCATTCTAGAGAAAGCAAAACAACTAACGAGAGGAATAAGGAAGAAGAGAAAGCTACCCTAAAGATTTAAAGCTTCTGATAACGATTCTTCTTTCCTTTTTCCTATATTTTGATTGACAAATGTTGAGCTTAGGTGTTAGTACTTTAAGGATGTTGAACAATATAGCCATGTGTGGCTAGATTTACTTATGTTGTTGGGATAATGAGACCCATTTGATTTAATGTTAAGTTGATGTTTGATACTGCTTCTTATATACATATTGTGTTTGTTGTTTTGATTGAATGTTATATTTTGGTTAGATATTGCTCTAGTTTATATCTATATAATAAGAATTAGTGGATCGAATAGACCCACAAATACTTGTTAGATTTGTTAATTGACTTGAGAAAGCTTAACACAATCTAATTCTCTTATGGGTTTTGCTTAATGCCATATATAATTAATTTTGGCTACAGCCATAGTGATGATGAGAGTTAAGCTATGGCTTTGAGTTTATTTAATTCATATGCATGTTTGAGTTGAGAGTATCACTCAAGAGAGGGCTCTTGATGGCTATTTGATAAACCTGAGATATGTATCATGAAGTCAATATAAACATCTTGTTAACTTAAAGAAAAATGTGGTTCTTCATATCCCAACAACATGCTTCTCTCATTGATTGTTCATTTGATTATTTTGCTTACTAATTAGCGCTCTTTAAATCCTTGAAATTAATTGTTAGTTTAGTTTATTGCTTGCCTGAATTAAATCAATATTGTTAGCTTCAAACATAAACAATCGAGATTAATAGGTGTCTTAGTACCAATCCTCGCGGGACACAACACTCTACTCACTATTATATTACTTGTTCGACCCGTACACTTGCGGTAGCAATCAATAAGTTCTTCTCTAATCTATAACTCTTGAATCTCTCTTTTCATATTCTACTCTTTTTCTCTTGTTGATTTATGCCTTCTTGGATTGCAGAGATTTGTTCTTTGAGATGTTGGATTTTAATTTTTGGATCATTAAATTTGCCTTTACTCCATCTCTTTAGTGCTTGGGTGCATTCGAAGAGTCTTTAGGTTATTGGCTTATCTTCCATTTCATTACTGTTCTGGATCTAACCTTCCTCAACTAATCTTTTGTAATCTACTTCCTTAGACCATTTCAATTCAAACTTGAACCTTCTATGTATCTTCCTTTCAGACGGTCTTAGTTGTATTATAAGTGGGTGATGGTCTGATCCTAGAAAGTGCTCACGTATCACCTGAGCATGGGGGAAGAGAAATCTCTAATTGCTTGAAGCTAAAGCCCTGACCAGTCTTACTTTTATGTTGACTTCATTAATCTATTTGTTGTGCCATGTGTATTTTCCCCCCTTGTATCCTAGGTCCATCAATTCGTACGCATCCATAAAAGCCGCAGATTTACTCGCATGAGACCAACGAATCTGATTTCCACCATGTTTTTTATACTGATCTAGGTACATATTGAAGTCAACGACCACTAGCCACGGGAGAGTATCCATAAAAGCAAGAGATCTGACCTCATGTAAGAATTACTCTCTCTCTATATGATTTAGAGATACATACACCCTAGTGAAATGCCATTTTATGTCCTCAATGATCCATACATCTATAATTTTTTTTTATCTTTCTACAAATATGGATGTCCCAGGTATCCTTGTATGGAATTGTCAAGGATTGGGAGGTAAGCTTACCTTCAAAACCTTAAAAGATCTCACTTGTAAACACAACCCATAGATGATCTTCCTAATAGAGACAAAGCAAGATTAAGCTAAAATGGACCAATGGAGAATGAAATTGCAGTTCAACAGTGGCGACTACAATACAAATGTATATTATTTTTTGGTCACAATGTAAACAAATTAAAATAAAAATAATAAAATAAATATGAAATATGAAAAAACAAATTTTTTTTCTTAATTATTTGTGAGTTACAATATTTCATATATAAATAGAAAATAGAAAATAAATATGCATTTAATTTTTTCAATTTTAAGATTTAGAGTGAATTGTATAGTTATCTACTAAGTATTTTCAAATGGTAAGTTTCCAATGACATATAGATAGATTACACATATACATATTTAAAGTTTTTAGCCTACTAAAAACTAGATACAGTATAATGTAATAGCAAAATAAGAAAGAAAAAAACTAAATGTAAGAAATACAAAAATTTAGTTTGCTATTAATATATTTCGTTTAAAATTAAACTGGGTAATACTTATTGTCTAATTTTTAATTTTATAACTAAATAATATTAATAAAAAAAAGTAATTCATAAATAAAGTTTTAATCATAACAAAATTTTTAAATTTTATAACTCAATTATTAGCTAACAACTAACTAATTATGAGAGAATATTGCAAAACTGATTTTGAATCATATTTCCAACACTCCCTTTTGATTCAAAATCACACACTTCAAGCAACATCCTAAGATAAGCATGTCTTCAACTTGACAAAGCTCAGGTGAAGACGTCTTCTACTTATTGAACTGCACTTGACTTCCATTTATAACTCGACTTTTGGAAACACTAAATTAACATCAGATTGATACACTAGCAATTGCATCTTCCCACTCCTCTTTTTCTACTTTATTATTTGCCATAATTTCTTGTCTTTAATAGCACATGCTCCATCATCAAATAGAACTGAATATCCACTAGTTATCAATTGTATAACACTCAACAAATTTTGTGCCAAGTTAGGAATAAATTAAACATCATGCAAAAGTTTTATTTCACCTTGAATAGTTGTAATGACTGCTATTCCTTTCCCTTCTTCTTGCATTTCTTTGCCATTTCCAAGTTGCACTTTCATCTTCTTTGTCTCATCAGGTTCTTTAAAAGTAGATTTCGAGCCTACCATGGAACACCCGCTGTTTGCAAGCCACACTTCACCAAGTGTCTGAATTGTATCATAATTTTTCATTAAATGTTTGCTCTCTTCATCTGTATGATTTCCCTTTCTATTTTTAAACAAACAATCAACTTTCATATGCCTAAATTTCTTGCAAATATGGCATTAGAAGCTGCCCTTGTTGCTGTTGGATCTTTGTTCAGACCCTTGGCTTCTTCCCTTGTCATGTCTGTGATCCTTTCCTTGATCAATTGCCTTTTCCAGCTCCTTTGCATTTGAGCCTTTTCCTTTTACTTGAAATGTTTTTTCCTCATTCCTTTTCCATTCTTACTCACCACAGGTCTGCCTTTCTTGCCTTTGAAATCGACCTCTACTTTTATTTTTGACTTGTTCTTTACTGTAAATGCTTGTCCTTCCATGTTCTTTGCCAGTGAACACATCCTTTTTGTTTTCCTTCTCTTTCACTTGACATGCTTTGTCTTCACTTTTCTCATCATCTTGTTCTACATAATTCACTTCATAATTCTTGCATCAACAACTTCCTTTACCGTGCCGATAATTCTTGCAATAACGGCATTGAATGCCATTCTTGTTGCTTCTTTGCTCTTTGGACTGCCTTTGTTGTCCATCAAATTGGTCTTGGCCTCCAGAAAATGAACTTCTGCCATGTTCATTTTCTGCCATTTTTGTAAACTCCTTTTGATGAGAATTCTCCCCCTTCATTTGAAATGCTTTTTCTACATACTTCTCAATTGAGAAGTCGTTAGACTCCTCAACTACAACCTTCATGGGCAAGGTCTCAAACTCATGCGGAAGATTTTGACATTGCACAACCATTGCCTTTGTACTCAATTTGCAAAATCTTCTATGTCTGCTTTGAAGCTGCCTAAACCTCCATTGATAGCCATTTCAGAGAACTATTAAATTAGCTACTAGGCCATATTTCTTCTTTCTTTTGCCCAGCTACAACCGAACCTGCTCTGATACCACTATTGGGAAAAGCCTTTAGAAAGAAATATGAAATTTATGTATAAAGCAAGACAAGAACAAATAATACTTGTGATAGATTTTTCTAAATGACTCTCCCATACATTCATGAACTGAAATAGCCTTTATATAGGCTTTACATCATAACTGAAAACTACAAAATAGCATAGATATTTGGCACTAAACCAAAGTACTGTTGACTAAAGCAGAAAATCAGAAATTAAAGGAACTAATCAGAAATTAAAGGAACTAACATAGAAAATCATGGAACTAATATATTATTAGCTAACAACTAACTAATTATGAGAGAATATAGCAAAACTGATTTTGAATTATATTTCCAACAGGAAGAGCCTCAACTTTGATTGAAAAGAGAGAAATGCTGATAGTCTCATCAATAGCTCCAACCCACACCTAAGAATAGCCCATTTCTTAAATCCAACTCATGGTTCCATTGATGCACAAATCCTCAAACCGCCCCTCCTCTTTGTCTTTCAGTTTTGAGCCTGAAAAATGCCATCTAAATATGGCTTCCAATGGGTTGAGAGACCCAACAGAGAAATGCAACGTTTGGGTTCGTCACATGGAAATTATGTACGGGTCTATGTGGAGAAGGGCTGGAATTTATGAAGCAATCGTGAGTACTATTTTCAATATTTGAAGAGACGGAGATTTGAATTTAATCACTGGTCTTGCAGAAGAACGGTTTCCTGAAACCAATACATTTATTCATATGTAATTTTTTTTAATGTATTATATTTAATATTAAAATTTGTAATTATAAACTTAATAATTGGATAATATTTTAGATCAAAGTAACGAGAAAATGACAGTGTTGAAAAAAAAAAGTCAATGATATAATCCTTAAAAAAAGCCATAACAAATGACCTCTTGTTGGGGGACAACTTTTTCAAAAATGCTAATCTAGCAAAGGATCATATGTAGGATTTATGCAATTTATGGAAATATATCACAATCAGAGTATACTTGTAGACAGTGCTATTTTAATTTGACATGGAATAAAATAAGAACCCTAATCCAATGTGAGTAGTAGTATCAAATGGACATAAGGTAGATTCTGAGCTTATATAGGTGAACAATTAAATAAAAAATACATCTCAGCAAAATTAACTAGTGTTTTGTGTCTGAAAAGCCCTACCATGAAGACAAACAGCCAAGCAAGGATCGATATATAGATGAGATGAACAGCGTAAAAATAAAGCTCTGAATGCAGGAAATTACTTGCCGCCAACAGCCAACTCCTTAAAGTGTTACTGTCTCGTATTTATTGAAAGGATAAATACAAAAATGATGTTAGCAAACTTTTTAGTGTCTGTAAAAAATTTCTGAAAAAGTATTTTTAGCAGGTTTTGCATGTTTTACAGGTTAAATTTACTTAAATGTCATTTTCAAATATTAGATCCATTTTTATTTTTAATTTAAAAATTATTTTTTCAATTATGTATATATTAAATTTGAAAGAAAAAATAGTGAAATTTATTAAAATAAAAAATACCGACATTATTAAAATAAAATAAATAAAAAATTAAACTATTATTATTGATAAATAAAATAAAATAAAAATGTTAAATTTATTTTTTGAATTTACCAAAAAGAGTGAAAAGAAAAATACAAGTAAGTTTATTTATTATAGTTAAAAAATAAAACAGTTTTTTAATGAATAAAATTTTATTTGACTAAAATCATGAATAAAAAATTAAATTCAATCACCGTAATTAATAAAGAAAAATAAAAATAAAAAATAATTAATTTTCTAGTTTAATATGATAAATAAAAAATAGTTTTTCATTTTTAATAATTTTAAAAAATAATTAGAATAAAAAAGAAAATAATGTTTAATATAAAAAAAGGGTATTTAAGTCAATTTACTGTTTAAAATAAGACACATAAGCACTTTACCAATAAAACTTGCTAGAGACACCATTTTATAAATTTTTTAATGGTTCAAACATCTAATTGTAAAAAAAAAAAAAAAAAAAATTGTTCGAATATCAAAATAGCAAAAGTGAAAAAGTTTGGACATCATTTATGCATTTATCCCTTCATTGAAGGGTGAGTTTTCAAAGTTATATATTTTATTTTACTATCTTTTTTTTATCACATCTTCTATGCATTTGAACTTCTATTTTTTGTTGGTCAAAGTAGTAATGAGTTTGAATTCTCTTAAATAAGGCTTCATATTCGAATTTTATGTATGGAAAAAACAGATGCTGGGAGAGTCAGAGCTCCAGCTCAAACTCCTAATTAATCAAAGTTCTTATGGTTACCAGATATTAAAGACATTAGATGTAAAAGAAAAAAGAAAACTAGTATTCATATTTTTTTTAATTATTAATTATCAAATGTTGAAGTAATCTTACATTTTCTTTATAAAAATTAATTTTCATGAATTTTATTATTTTTGTTTGTTAAACTTTTATTTAACATTATATTAAAATTTATTCCTATGCCAATAAAAATCATTGAAGTTAAAATTCAATGTAGTTATCAAATTTTCTAATAAATAAAGAGAAAAAAAAATATAAAATAATAGTTTATAGACAATATTACAAAACAAGAATGAAATAATATAATTTTATTTACAGGAGTGTACAATCATAATTATTGATAAACTATATAATAAAAAATAGTCCTTTAGCTACTTAAATATTGATAAATTATATAATATGAGTAAAATTTTCTTTTAAATTATATGGAATATAACAATTGAATTTAAACCTACTTTTTATATTGTCCTCCCAGAAAAGTGGCCACTAAACCACTCCATTTCTAGTCTTCTTCATCATTTTTAATTCTAATAAGAATGCATCTTAATCAGATTGAGATTATCCTCCCTTTTCATTAGCCTTTCTTGCCATCTCTTTAAGTGCATTTGTTCGTTTTCTCAGTTCCTCAACATCTTCACCAGCCATCAATTGAGTTACTGCCTTCTTTATATCTTCTTTCTTAATTAAGATCTTCTTTTCATATCTAGACCATTCTTTGGCTCCAATACTCACTCCAACTTTCAGCACATCTATCACTAGCTTTTCAAAGAAAAACTGCTTTGCATAAAGTGACCAGGTAACCATTGGTACCCCGGCAGCCAATGCTTCCAATGTAGTTCCATCCACAATGAGTCATGAATCCTCCAATGCCCTCATGTTCAAGAATCTTTACTTGTGGTGCCCATTCCCTTATAATCAGTCTTTTCCCTTTCATCCTCTCCTCATATCCTTTAGGCAGCCATTGATCTTCTTGTTCTTCAGGATTCTCTTGTTTCTTTACCACCCATATAAAGTTCTGTCCAGAAGCTTCAAGGGCCATGGCAAGTTCAAGCAACTGAGGATTTGAGAACTTGAACATGCTCCCAAAACATATGTAGAGAACTGAGTTGGGTTTCCTTAAGTCTAGCCACCTCAAACATTCATGTTCATCAATGGAAGCTGCCCCTCCTCTTTGCACTTTGTATTTTGCATCATTACTACTGTAAAGAGAGAGTGGACCAATTTGCCATGCCTTCCTGCCCATCACCTTCCTGTAATGTTCCAAGTATGCTGGTTCAAGCTCTTGGAAACTGTTAATAAGCACTCCATGGCTTCTCAACTCTGAATGTAAAATTTGCTGAAATACCTCTACTTGCCCACAGTGCTCTTCTATATATTCTGGCACTTGTGAACTTGTCATCTCAATCTGGTCTGGTAGGCCAGGCACAATGAAGGGCTCAAAATCAGAAGCTACCCTTTTATATGGCTTATAGCATTCCAGAGAATTATACATACATAGAGCAAAAGTGCTAATTCCATGGAAAACCAGCCTTGGAATAGAAATTTTGCTAGCAACTTCTGTAGCCCATGGAAACATCATGTCTGCTATAAGACAATCAGGGTGGCATTCTTTTAGGACATGTTCAAGTGGTTCTTGAAGCATGCTAACGGCCTTGAAGAACTTTAGAGCCATTTCTTGTGAGTTGATGGAAGTTGCATTTTCACAACCTTCTGGCAGCCCAACCTCCGATGAAGGGAAGTCCATCAAACAGATACTGATTTGGACACACAATTGTGTATCTTCTTCGATTGTTTTAGAGATTAGAGGTGCATTAAAAGGAGTAGTAATAACTGTTGTCTAGCAAATAGCCTGGCCATGTCCATAGTAGGAATAATGTGGCCAGGAGCCAGTTATGGGAAGAATGCAATATGAAGCTTATAAGGGTGTGCTCCATTCAGTTCCTGACGCAAAAGAGACAGATGATTCAAGCAGATGATGATGAGGTCAAGAGAAGGTTGTGAGCTTGAAAGGGATATTAACTGAACTTGCAGTAAATAATTAACACTTCATAAGAAAATCTTTTTTTTTTTTTTTTTGTCATTGGCCATTGAGTCTACTTGCATTTGTCCATGAATTTGCATTTATAAACACTGGTGTAGCCGTAGAGAGTTGTAAAAAAAATTATTATTTATTGTTTGAGTCTACGGTTTTATTAGCCTTCAAGCACAAGAAATATTACATTTCCCTGGTCCTTAGTATTTTATTTGGTCAAACTCCTTGGAGATCAAGAATGTTCGGTCAAATTTGAATGCCTCAAAAGCAATTAATAAAATGTACATCCAATGCCAGTTACGAGTAGTCATGTATTAATTTCTCTCTAAAATCATCCAAATGTACAATACTTTCTTCATTCCAAACTGATTGTTTATTTTTCAAATAAAAAAATTCCAAACTAATTGTCACTTTTATATATCTAATACAATATTAATTATTTTTTATTTTATCCTTATATTAACCTTATCTATATTAATTGGTTTTGCAAAATTCTATAAGTCTTCCAATACTAGAGAAGGGTAATTTAGTCCCATTTAATTATTTTTTTTATAATTAAATCTATTAATTATTTTCTTAATCCAAGTGAAATACTTAAAAAAACAATTAGTTTGGAATGGAGGAAGTATATAATATATATATGTTATATTTTTATTAATTAGGTGTAAAACAATTAAAGTACATATCATAAATTTAACAATTAGATAATATTCTAGACTTCGATAAAAATCTCCTTTATTAATATATATTAAATTTTTATAACTTTATTTTTTATTTGATCATAATTTGAGATTATAAATAAAATATGCTAATTTTTTATGTTTTGCAACATATTTAATTAAAATTATACATTTTTCATTATTTTCTTATCTAGTTTAATTATTTGTATGCTATTTGTTTCTAATGAATAAAAAAAACACATAATTATTTGGTTTTTGCTTGTCTTGAGTGTCCATACATAGTCTCTCTATCAACGCATTTACGTCAGAATAAGATGATCATTGGTCTAATTGGCTTTTAAGCCATAGCAAACGACTTGGTTGTGAATGCATGTAACCTTTTAGGACTGATTCAGAATGGTTTTAGATTTTGATTGAAAAGAAAGAACCTAGCTGAAGATAGTCATCTGCCAGTTTCTGCTGTAATAAATTAGTCATTACCTTGCAATTTTATAGATGAATGTAAAAAAATTCGACTTGGTTTCCTGGTAACTTTCCTGGAAAAGTATGGAAAACTAAAGTATAGCTATAGCATGCATTGGACCATATAATCATGTAGAAAAATGGGTTGATTGTGATTGGAAATATACCACCATCAAAGTTTGTGGGGTTGGTGTGTGTTGTTGGTCTTTTTTTTTTCTCTTTATTTTGACATCTTTTAGCCTTGTATGGACCATTGTCATGTTCTTCTATCTATACTCGTACACTGTGTTGTTTTAATTTGGCATAAAATAAAATAAAATTCTTGTTTTCTTCTTAACCATTAGCGGTATCAAATTAAATACAATTAAAACAATACAAAAGTAGTTTTAAAATTTTTGTCGACAAAAGTTATTAGTTTCCTATGTCTAAAAAGCCATGTTCTTGTCCTGTTTCAGTTCCAAGCTCCGTTCTTTTCCACGAAGACAGAGCCAAGAAAAGACCAGGAGCCATTAAAAATTTTACAGAAATATGACTTTATATATTTTTTTTTTGTGGAAAAATATGACTTTAATGTCTAAGTTCCCTTGCCTTACAACTCCATTAACAAAAAAATTTAAAATTAAATTTATTTTATGAGTTGGAAAAGAGTTTAAATTGCTATATATAATTATTTCAAATCCATCTTCAAGGGAAAAAAAAAAGAGAATATGTTGATTTATAAATCTAACTTGGATTGATAAAGCAAATAAATTGATGAAAATTTATGCAAAATTATATGTCTGGTCCAAACACAAAAAAAAAAAAATTAATAAAAATTAATAACTGCTGTCAATGCATTGAATAGTAGTTGGGTTGTTCTTTCATTCCTCCTATCCAAAGTAAGATTTGAATTAACTTTCACTTCATTTAAAGGGAAATTCCCTTTATTATAAATGTCAATCAATATTTAAGTCGTATAATTTTTAAAAGTAAGATTTGAATATTTTAGATAGAAATCTCAATTCTAGGATGGATACACTGAAAGGTTCAACAGTTCAACTTGACTTGAGTCACCACAAAGTCTTCACCGCACACATACACATATATATAATTAATTTTAGGCAATAAGAATTCAAGTTTCAAATCTAAGAATTCTTCGGTTATCAGTCCTTTTAGTACTCCAGAGGTAATCGATTAATTCCTAGAAATTTCCATCCTGAAAGCTGTTCAATCTTAGCTAGAGAATTCAACTTCAGAATGAGTTTTTGTCAATCAAACTAATGATGGTAAAACCAACTTGACTAGACTGAAAATATATATGAAAAATTCATAATACTTACAGCACAAGTAAAATTATTAATGATACCTTACCTTCAGTTCCTGATAAATAACATGTCTTGGCTATAGTTGGGTTATAACACATAATATTCCTAGATCCTACATATTATACAATAGTCACACTTCCTTTGGCCCATTTTTCCTTAGAAAAAGAAGATCTGTAAAGAGCTGAATGGATTTTGGGAAGCTGAAACAAAACAAGCAAGAAACAGAAAAACATTCTTGTGTCTCCTGAAAAAACTGTATCAATCTCTTTCATGCGGCTAAGGTGTTTGGTGTCTAAGAAGATCATAATTAATCCAGTTTTCTTGTAATTAATCCAGAATTACCTGAATGCTAATCCTCAATGTCGAACAGCATGAGACAAGTTTCTTCAGAGCTAGCAGCAAAATGGATCCATTAACAAGAACAATCCTTGAAATTGAATTGGCAGAAGTTTTGGTTCACAATGTTCTCCAATTAATGTCTATCACATTGGAGACAAAGACATTCCAGAGAAAAACAAATGAAAGAAAACTTTGTCCAAATTAAACATATAAAAGCACAATTTAAATAAAGAGAAGACGTAATACATACATAGCCCCATATAATTGTCGCTTTTTATTAGTTTGAAACCTTAACTTATAGTTTTGCCATTGACACCTGAATTTGGCTAAAATGCAATTTTGAAACCCTTATTAGCACACGAGGCATGAAATAGCGAATCAGTATGTGTCACATCATAAGAGTTTGATTGACCAAAATCTATTAGTAGAGGTGTCAAACTGAGAAGTACAGGAGTGATAGATGAATTATGTCATCATATTATTGCAAACTAGAGCATTTTAGTCAAGTTCAAGTGTCAAAATAGCAAAACTCTAAGTTAATGTGTCAAACTGACAAAAAAATGACAAATACAAGGGGTCATGTATGTATTGTGCCTAACGAAAATTGCCCATGAAGATAAACAACAGCAGCAGCCTATTCATTAGCTAGCTATTACGTACCATGCACCCACATAGACAAAGACTGTAAACAGTTCCACTTTGAACAACTTCTCTTTTCAAACCTGCACTCGATGGAAATTGACTATGGTGGTGGCTGCTGCGTGGATGGGCCATTGTTGGTGTGAAAGGAGAATATTATGATTTTGATGTGATACAACGTTAAATGACTGTTTCGTTTGTTTTGAGATAAAAATAAGGAAAATGTGAAAGGAGAATATTATGATTTTGATG
Source organism: Mallotus repandus (assembly GCA_949671775.1). Taxonomy (NCBI): domain Eukaryota; kingdom Viridiplantae; phylum Streptophyta; class Magnoliopsida; order Malpighiales; family Euphorbiaceae; genus Mallotus; species Mallotus repandus. The sequence goes on from CATIWM010270299.1 coordinate 18,541, forward strand.
TGATTCGAAGTTAAATGACTATTTCATTTGTTTTGAGATAAAATAAGGAAAATTCGTCTGCTTTTCTTCTTTTTCTCTTAACTAAAATTTGTCTTCTATAAAAGAATCTTTTAATCAGATCACTTCAATATCCACCAGCAAGTCCCATAAAGTAGTGATGACGTCCTCTTTAAATAAACCACTCTCCAATCTTTTCCAAGCTTTGTTCTACTTAATTCCTATATTTCATTTCCTTGCTTTTGATCCAGTTTCAACTTCTGCTTCTGATGTTGTTAACAATGAAGCAGAGGCTCTTCTAAAATGGAAAACAACCCTTGATAACCAAAGCCAATCTATTCTGTCTTCATGGGTTGGAGGAACACCTCGCAATTGGTCTGGAATCTATTGCAATAATGTTGGAAATGTTGTCAACATAAGCATTACAGATTCTGGTTTGAAAGGTACGCTTCAGAGCCTCAACTTCTCATCCTTTCCTAATCTTATCAATCTTGATCTTCATAGCAACTCACTTTATGGTTCCATCCCTCCAAATATTGGTAATCTTTCCAAGCTTATGCACCTTGATTTATCTCTCAATGATATCTATGGAAACATCCCTCGAGAAATTGGTATGATTAGTTCACTTAATCAGCTGTTTTTGCATGAAAATCAATTGACTGGCTCAGTCCCTACTTCCATTGGAAATTTGATTAACTTGACCTATCTTTACCTCTTTGAGAATGAACTTTCTGGTTCCATACCACCTGAAGTTGGAATGATGAGCTCTCTATATCAGCTTGATTTCTCAAACAATGACATTAGCGGTCCAATTC
>CATIWM010270302.1:0-12603 GCA_949671775.1 Mallotus repandus
TTCTTTTCCATAATTATCATGTTTATAATTATTTTTTGTGAAATTTTTATTTTTGATTTTGGGTTGTGTTTGTGCATTGTACATGTTAAATATGTTTTGCATTTAGGTACCCCACACACATTGAGGACAATGTGCGATTCAAGTTGGGGGGGGGGGGGGGGGAATCATTTTGCATCTTTTTCATTTTTAGTATATTTTAGGTTTATCATGCATTGCATTTTGTAGTTGTGAAATTTGACCTAAATTTTTAAATTTTGATACTTGATGCTTGAATTTTTGCACAATTATCTTTGTGATGAATTTGGTGTATATTTTGTGGTTTTGTTGAATATATATATGTTTAATCTCCTTTTAATGGTTAGTTTAGTTTCTTTTAAACTTGGTTGACAATTTTTGTTGAAAATCTTTGATCATTTAATCAACTTAATGCATGTTGTTACTTGCTTGAGCATGAGTTTGAATTATTATTTTACGATTTAGTATTGTAAATGAATTAAATTTCTTTTTAGGGTCGTTTTTAGTTGTATATGAAAGGAATCATACAAATACTCTATTGTCTTTCCAATGAAAACAAAAAAGAACTAGGAACTAGAATTCCATCTACTCCAATGCTCTTTTACAAGAGTACAAGTATTCAAAGAACCCTCTCGAGGTGCTCACGTTGAGTAGTTTGGGAAAGATGGGAACTACTAAGAGAGGGAAGAAAAAGCACAAAGTTAAAAGAAAATAAAAAGCTTAAGGGTTGATTTCCATATACCAAATTAGGACGACCTTAAATTAGAGTCTTTTTCATTCATGTGTGCTTTTCTCAAGATTTTGATTCATTTTTGTGTGATGGTGAGTAGATAACATGCTCTTCACTTGGTAATTTCTATTCTCGACTTTATTTGTTAACCTTGTTTTGAGATTTGTAAACTAGTTATTAGGAGAAGATTTACTTGTATACTTGATGAAATTTGGAATATAAACCTTTTCTTTTCTTTGATAGTATGCATTTTTAAGTTTGCTTGAGGACAAGTAAAGATTCAAGTGTGGGGGTATTTGTTGGTGTCAAATTATGCATAGTTTTAGGACTTTAATTTACATACATTTTAAATAGCATTTAGAATAGAAAAGTATACAGAAATAGATACTTTTAAGTTTTCTTTATTTTTGTTAGGGAAAAGGAGTTTGGAGGTGAAATGATAGAGATAAGAAGCAAATGAAGGAAGAAATGAGTAGAGTACAGTAGTGCAATCTACTGTTGCAATCGTGGCTGAATGCACAATTGCTGATATGGCCAAATGCCAACCTCTTAGTGATATCGAGCCTTTTGCAAGCACAGATCAAATGTGAGCGTAAATTCCTACAGCCAGGCCATGATCGCTACCCTTTCACCAAGATGCATCTATTACGAGCGTGGCTTGTGCGCGACCACAACCTTTGCCCGAGAGCCCTTCATACGTGAGCGCGGATCTTCCATGATCATGGCTTGCACCTTTTCAGCACAAAACATGCTGAGGTGTACTGATTTAGAGAAAAATCTAAGGAGAACTGAAAGGATATGTTCTAGAAGAGGCTAAAAAGAACAAAAGGCCACAAAGTACTTGGAGAGGAGGATATATTCTACACACACAATCTCTCACTCACAAGAAAAGACACAACACAAGCAAGAGGAGAAGAAGGAGAAAAAAGGAGAAAAAGAAGCTGAAGGAGAGAGACCCATTTAAAGATTTAAGCTCCCTTGGATAACATTTCTTTATCCCTTTTCTAATCTTTAACTCTTATTCGTATTTGAATATTGAAATATGGATTTAATAGCCATGAGTGGCTAAGTTCTTTTATGTTGTTGGGATTTTAGAAACCCATTTGATTTAAGTTCGTTTAATATATTAGATCTTGTTTATAAATTGCATATTGTGTTTGTTGAGCATTGTTGAGTGATGTATGGTGGCCAAATGCATTCTTTATTTGAATCTATGCATTGAGAGATGGTGGACTCAATAGACCCATAAATACTTATTAGATTTATCAATGACTTGAGAAACCTTGTGTAGATCTAATCCTCTTTAAGTTTGCTTGTTGCCTTTCAAGTTAGATTTAATCTTATTATATGATGTTGATGAGAATTAAGTTATATTGTGAGATTTAATTAATGCTTGTTTCTGAGATTAGTATTGCTCGAGAGATATTACTAATCAGTTTATGAAAGCTTAAGGTTTGCAATAGAACTTGAACTAATCTATTATTTGGCTTAATGATAATGTGGTAAACCATTTCCCCAACAACATGTCTGTCCCATTGATTATTTCTTATTATTTTGATTTGCAATAGCCTTAATTACATTCTTTAGTTAGCTTGTTATTTTAGTTACTTACTTGCCTTAAACAAACCACTATTGATAGCTCTAAACAAATACGATTGAGATTAATAGGTGTTTAGTCCCCAATCCCTGTGGAAAATGATACTTTACTCACTTCTATATTACTTGTCCACCGTGCACTTGCGATCACCAACAATGTTTATTATTCTTATAATTTTTGTTTCCTCTCTTGATAAATTTACTATTTTTATCATAAAATTAATATTTTTATGGTAAATAGGAGCATCCGTCGACAAAAGAATCACCTTAAGATTATCATCTCATGGCTATTGAGAACAAATCAAATCATATAGTTCTATTTCTCAATCTTTCTGACTTGCTCCTACAGAACCAAGAGCAATTTTATAATTTTGGCTATGTTATGTGCATTTATATTATTTTTATTGCCTTTTTGGTAAATTTGTTATTTTTTTCATAAAATCCATATTTTTATGATAAAAATAGTATTTTTATCATTTTCTTCACTTTATTTACACTTTTATTGTTATTATTATTTTTATTATCCTTCTTGATAAATTTGTAATTTTTATCATAAAGTTGGCGTTTTTATAGTAAGAATGACATTTTTATCATGTCATTATTCTATGTGCATTTTTATTATTTTGTCATTTTTGTTATTTTTGTTCTCTTTTTTTTTGTGAATTTATTACTTTTATCATAAAGTCCATATTTTAATTGTAAAAATTGCTTTTTTATTATTTTTACTGCTTTATTTGCATTTTTATTATTGTCATTTCCTTTTTTTGATAAATCAATTATTTTTATCATAAAGTCCATATTTTTATGGTGAAAATAACATTTTATCATTTTATTACTTTATTCGCATTTTATTATTTTTATTATTCTTATCGCCTTTTTTTGACAAATTTATTATTTTATCATAAAGTTCACTTTTTATGGCAAAAATAGTATTTTTATCATTTTTATAATTTTGTTTGCATTTTTATTATTTTTATTGCATTTTTTATAAATTCATTATTTTATTTTTATCATGAAGTCCACATTGTATGGTAAAAATAGTATTTTATCATTTTATTTCCATTTTTATTGTTATTATTATTTTGGAAAAAGTACGAAAACTACCTTGTGGTTTCACGGTTTTAGACTTTTAAGTACGTGATTTTTTTTGTGACATTTTTAAGTACGTAACTTTCCAGTATATGCGTCTAACACTGTTAACTTCATCCTACGTGGCACCTACGTGTCAGTGCCATATAATGTCCACGTCATATCCACATCAATGCCATATAGGATGAAATTAACGGTGTTAGACGTATATGCTGAAAAGTGTGTAATGGCTAAAACACATACTTAAAAGTGTCACAAAAAAAAACTATGTACTTAAAAGTCTAAAACCATGAAACCACAGGGTGGTTTTCCGTACTTTCCCCATAAAACTATCATTTGATTAATTGCGTGGACCATTGATTCACAACATGAGTTTCCATCAATTTAGGCCTCAAATGTGAATTTTATACCTTGGATGGACATTCCCACATTATGAGTTATTGATCATATAGTTAAATCATTTTATTTGAAAAACTAATAAAAAAGGAAATTATGATCTATATTCTTGCATTTGGATGGTTTTTGTGATCAACAAAAATAACAACATTACAAATATCACATAAAAGTACAATATTTATTAAAATGATTATAAATAAAGTATGAGAATGGTAAATAAAATATGAGAAATATTTATGAGAATGCTTTAAAAGAATGTAAAATTCCATATAAAAAGTGAGAAGATGAAAAAGGAGTTTTTTGTTGAAAAGGAATTGAAAAATAAGTGCAAAAGATACCATTTTATTAATTTTAAGAAATAAAAGATTATTTACTCAATAAAAGAACAAAAATAGTTTTAGCATATTTTTGGTTTATTTTTTGTTTCTGGCAGCAAACAAAGTGCAAATTAAACATAAAATTAAGTGCAAAACTTGAAGTAATTGACAAGAAAAAGCATAAATAATACCAAAAAGGACATTTAATAGTAAAATTACAAATTAAAGCAAATAAATAAAGGAGTAGGAGTAGAGATTGTAAATAAAATGCAAAAATAATAAGAACATAGATAACTCATACAAATAAAGAAAAATGAGAGTTAAGAATAGAGATTGAGATGATGATGAAAATTGATATATCACAACAATATACAACATAAATTAATGATCAAAATAACAAATGAAAATAAAAGTTAGAAAGAAGTTAGTAGAAGTTAGTAGCTTGAGATTGATAACAAGAGGTATATAATGCAATGGATGATACTAATGCAATGCATGGTCACACAAGCATTAAATAAATCTGGGATGCATGCAAAGGATGATGCATGATGCAAATTCGGAAAGCATGCAAAGTGATGCAAATTCGGGAAGCATGCAATTATGCAAGTGATACAAGCCGGGAATCATGCAAGCATGCATCTAGAGGATCTAAAAATGAGCACATGCATGATTGTGATATGCATCAAGCAAGTGATATGCATAAAGGCACATGAATGCATGAAAATGCAATAATGCAAAAGAAATTGAGGGAGAAGTAGAGAATAGTAGTATAGCATATATAAGAGTAGAGAAAAGGCTAGTAGAGACAAGAAAATAATATTAAATGTGAAATAGTCATAAAATGATAAGAAATAAAGACTTTCATAAGGTTAGAAACATTAAATAAGATCAAAATAGCATTTAAAAGCTATACTTTAACACATAAACCCAATATTAACACAAAATGGACTCAATCAAAGTATGGAATATGGACAAAAAGACTCTCAAGACTCTAAAACTGAAATAAAGACACATAAATGAATTGAAATAAAGACACATAAATAAAGTACTTGTATTAAAATGACAACAATAATCATCAAGAGTGTAAGTTATGGGTATTAAAGCTCTCAAATCAACACAAAGTACACAAAATGCACCAATAATGGTTTATGATGAAAACACAACCAAAATAATCCATAAATGATAAAAACCCTAAATTAAGAGATAAATTATGCATATTTATATCTCATCAATATCATAGCAACAACCAAAGCATGATTTAGCATAATCAATCAACAAACATGCATAAAACACATTAAACTAGGCTTTTAACAAGAATAAACATCAAAATAAGTTAAAATCCACAAATCATAAAGATAATTATCAAAATAGTCAATTCAAAGTCATATAAACATCAATAAATATAATCACAATCATCAAATTAAAGCAAGATCAAGGATCACACTTGAAAGCTCTTTAAAAGGAGTTTTAAAAAATAAAAAAATAATTATAAAATCATTTAAAAATAGAAAAATAAGTTAAAATTCTTCAATTCCATCATCCTAGGATCTTAGGGGAGGGTTAGAATCATGCTCAAGCAAGTATATACCCTCTAGAACCCTAAAAACCATCATCAGAGTCATTTGGAGTTTGGAGGAGTGGATGGGTGGATTTACATGCTGTCTAGTAGTTTTGGGGGCCATAACAACTAGTCTAAAAAGGCCAATGGCTGATTTTGGTCCATGAATAGCCGGTTTGGTTGTTCATGTCTAAATAGTGCAATTTTGCACTCATTTGCCTTTAAAACTCAATTTTAATGCCTAAACCCTAGAAATGAGATGAGAATCGATGAGAGTGATGTTTTAGAAAGTGTTTAGCCTTAGAATTTAGGCCCGGACTCACCAAGAAACACCAATTGATTACTGAGAATTGAAATTGAACAAAAAGATGAAAGGGTGTTTTTAGGTGGGTTTAGGCTTGGATTTGGTTTTGATTTGTATCTAATTGATTTCCAAGAGTTGGGTTTTGGATTTTGGTGATTGATTTTGGTATTTATGAGAGAGATTTGAGAAAAAAATATAGAGAAATTAGGTCTAGAGGAATTTCGGATTAGTTTCCCCTTAATTTCCTAATTTTTCCCTAATTTCTAAGGCTTTTTTGGAGAGAAGTCCTTTTTGATTTTCGTGCTGGAATCTCCTATTTTCAAAAGTGGTAAAAAGTCCCTAAATCTTTCCTCAAAGGTTTTATTTATAGGCAAACATAGATAGTGGCATTTATTATAAATTCCCTTAAATATTCAAGGTTAATAGGTAATAGTATATACTCTTCCTTTAAAAAGTTGTCACTTGTCCTAATATATTCTAAATTTTGAATATTCCTTATTGAAAAGCACCTTTTTTTTTACAAGTGTCCCTTTTTTGATAAGGACAAGGAGAGGTAGACAGTTATGGGACCCGGTCTAACTGTCGGAGGTTAAAATTTTGACATTTTGCCAAATGGGACACACTGACTCACTGAAATTTTAGAAGACAGTTTTAGACTGAAATTCAACTCCGGGAGCTCTATTTGACCATTGAAAATTTTTGTTGACCAAAGTTTGATGTTTGCTTACGAGGCTTCTAGAGGTTAAACTGAAGCTTCATAAATCAAAACCAGACTGAAAACTATAGAATACAAACTGTAAACAGGCCTTACATAGGACTGTACTTATTGGTTTAGAAGACACGACTCAGGTGAACTTCTTTCTAATTACTCTTCTCAAACCTCTTTCTCAATACCAAAATGATTGGGTTAAGGTTTGATCGAGGTTTGGTTAGATCTTGAAATAATGTAATTGGTGATCGAGTAAGGTTTTAGTGGTTCAGTGGGTTTTGAAATAGTTCGAATTTCAATTCTCTTCATCAAATTGGTTATTTAATGAGATATTTTAGCTTTTTTATCATCGACCATTAGGGTTTTGAAAATGACCCCAACACTTAGCCTAGAAAAGCTCATAGTATTGCAAAGGTTAAAGTTGAGCCTCGAAACTCTTGTAAACTCAATCTTGATTAATAAGATTAGTGTGGATGTTAAAAATCCTAACTTGGGGATAAGATAGGTAGAGACATAGATTTAATTTGTGAATTGAACTCCTTAAATCCTTAAGTTCTTAAATCGATTTCTCATATTGTTTCACTAATCCTTCCTAACTTTATAATTAAACCTTAATCTTTTCTAAACTATTGATTTGCCCTATTCATCCCCCTCTAAAGCCTCTTTCATAAGGGTTATTCTCTTTATTGTAGGTTTATATTATTGACATATATTTTCTTCACAAATCCATTTTTTTAGGTACAAACGAGCTCTTTAATTAGCCCATTAAGGAGCTCTTATTGAGCTCCTTAAAGCACTCACAAATGAGCCTATAAATAAACAAAGATTGAGTTTGTTTCATAACTCGAGCTCGCCTCAACCTGAGCTCAAGTTGTATATATTAAAACCTTCATAAACTCAAGCTGAGTTCAAGCATTCTAAAACTCGGATCATTTCCACCAAGGTGTTAATGGTATGCATTAGGTCAATCATTTATGACTATGTTTTGACTTTATCATATATTGATTTTATTAATAAAGAGGCATTTTCCTTATGATTTTATGTTATAATAAATTACTTGAATAGTCAATTCTTTCTAAGGTCACCAAGTATATGACTTGATTGTATAACTCTTAGGTTAAATATGAGTTCTATTCTTATTTATCCCTTTTATTATTGAAATAATAATGAATTAAGACTAGTATGGTGTTGACTGATGATTATGTTTTACTAATCATGTATATGAGATATTAAGTTAACTCATAGGTACTTGTTTGAGAAATGATGTACTGGATTGACCCACTATGAGAATACTACATAGGTAATTATCATAAGTAATTCTCATCATAATAATATTATTTTGCTCCTCTAACCTTAAAATCACCATCGTTTCTTACATAATTATTTTGTATTTTGACACATTCTAACATTGTCTTTAATGGGATGATAAAATAGATTGTTGTTGGATATAAAATGAGTTATATGAGGAATGTGAGTGATTGAGAAGGAATTTGTCCCTCATTTAATCTGAGTAAGATATCTATGGGCCCCTTGATAAGATAGACTGAAGAAAATACATGGCCATGATGGAATAAATTGATAAAGAGTTATCATTCTCAGTCTACTTAGAATCAAGAGATAATATGGTTGAATTGTATAAGGATGACATAAACTATGTCTTATGTTCAATCAAGATATCGTCTGACAAAAGGACTACAATATTCACTATAGATTAAGTTATGTCGGATTATCGGCCTGCACATAACTTGGGTAGTCATAATGTCTTGCTAGAGGCCACTTATGACTAGTAGGCCTAAATTGGGATTTTCAGGCCTACTACCAACGTTATGTGAACCTACAAGGTCACATAATTAGAACAGGCCCAAAACGAACTTGGGTTTATCAGCCTAGTAAAACTCTATGGTAAATAAATAAATAAATTCATATATATTATTTATTTATTTATTTAAGGTAATTATTATCTTAAATAAATAGGAAACAATTTCTGTTTTGGAATTTAAATCAAAATAGAAATAGAAAGGTGATATATATACCAAAAATATTTTGGTAAGTGAGTAGTTACCAAAATTGTTTTGGTAGTAGAAACCCTAATGAAGAAGTGTATAAATACACCCTTTTATCTAGGGTATCATACACTTATCATTCTGCCACCAAAATTCATTTTCTCACCTGTCTAGAAAAATTAAACACATAGTTCTTGAGTTGTGAGACATTCAAGAAAAAGTGCTAGCACACATTCATTTTGGTTAAAAGTTGTTCGTGTGGATACTTGTGGAGGATGTACCCATATTGGAGACATATCAATCCAACCAAAGAACACTAAAAGCTCGAGGTAGAGTGTCACCAACGTGAACCCCCTCTCATCCTTCAAACAATCTTGCTCTTTCTTCATTTGTGGTAAGGTTTTGGAAACTCTATATCAATCAATTAATCAAATTACATGGATCCTATTTCGGTTTGTGATTAAAATTTTAAATTTTCACTGCATTTTTGAATCACAAAACCCAACACAAAGAATTTATTTCATTTCCAGATGAATTTTTATAAGTAAAGTGTGTTTAGTTCAAATAAATAGATATGAAATTCATTTCAAATGAATTCCATAGTTTGTTATGTTGTATTTGGTGTAAGTCTAGAATTCAAGTTAATTTTTAATATCGGTCAAACATACCCATTTAAATAGAAAGATATTTTAAGGAAAATTGCACAATTAGTGTGTGAACTTTTTAATTTTTGCTATTTTGGTGGTCACACTTTTTTTTTGTAATTAAGTGTTTAAACGTACTAATTTTGTATCAATTAAGTGTTTTCAACAGATGGATGGTGGCCTAAATATTCAATCAACACGAATGAGCCTTACTTTAGGCCATACAACTTGCAATATCAGCATACTTGTGAAATTTTATATTAAGTTTTTAAAATACCCTCATACTTCTAAATTCTCCTTTAGATTAAGGAATTTGCTTTTGGAAAAAAAAACAAATAAAGAATTTAATCGAGAAGCAAAAAGAAGAAGAACAAATGCTACATTTTAGGCACAAATTTATCCATACACTTAAAGCTGGAAACCATTAACCTTAACAGCTCAAAATTCAATCTTTGTGCAAAAAAAAAGCTTAAAAAAATCTAATCATTAAGCAAGAACAATGAATTATTCACAGTCCAAAAGAAAGAGCTGTTTAAACCTCCTTTCTAGGATGAACCAATGATCTATATGATTAGATACATTTCCAACTTATGGTCCTACTTCTTTTCAAGCGAGTGTATTATCATCTCCAAGAGCAATATCAAGCCATTAATAAAAATAGCAGTTAAAAGCACTTTTGTAAGAGATGTTACTATGGCCATGAAACCCCACTATTGTATAAGCAAAGTAAGCATATTAATTCACTAAAATCCTTAGTCATAGATCTTAGTTTTATTACCTTTCACAATCTTTATCCTTTTCCTATCTTGTTATTTCTTTCTAGTTCCTTTAAATGTATTAATCACTAGTGTCGCTGCTATGGCACCACTATCACTTTTTCTTGATAATTCCTTGCTCTTTTTTGTGATGTCTTCACAGAATGGTAGCCTAACCTAATCTCTAAAGTAGTTGTAGGTGGGAGGAATTGGCTTAAGAAAAAAGAATTTGCTAGGTTTCTGTCTTGTTTTTTAAGGCTCCATTTGTTTGCAAAAAATATTTTCTCTAGAAAATATTTTTCAGAAAAAATATTTTCTCTAGAAAATATTTTTCAGAAAAAATTTTTTTCAAAAATTTTTTTTCCTATGTTTGGTTGCAATACTAAAAAAAGGCAATAAATAAGGAGATAATGCATTGAAAAAATAAAAGGGAAGACAATAAATAAGGAGAGAATACATTGAAAAAGGTATTATAAAATTTTTTCTCATCCTTAAAATGGGAAATCATTTTCCCTTGTTTTGAAGTAGTTTTCCTTTGATTGGTACATTATTTTCCTTTAACTTATTTTCCCGAGGTAATCCAATCATTGGAAAATAAGGAAAAATATTTTCCACAAACAAACAGTACCTAAGAGAAAATCAAAGGAAAAGAGCAAAAAAAGTTTCTAATTCTTTTTCTCTCTAATGGGTTATTTTCTTGGTTACTATTATTCCTCAAAAGTTTGCACAAAAAAATTCAATATGGTGATAAGATTATTTATGATTATAATTGTTTGAGAAATTAGGTTCTTCAATTTCAATCAGTAACTAACATTAATTGGGTGTGGTGTTTTAATCTTTCAAAACAATAAGGATACTTTGGTTTTTCTTTTTAACTAAATAAATTTAGGTTAATTTTGACATTCTAAAAGTGAATGATGATATATGGTTCTTAGGATTTTAAATTCGAACCTCCAAATTAGTATTATAAGTTTTGTTTTTCTCTACTTTATGAGAGTTTTATTTTTCTCTCCTTTGTGAGAGTTGTTCCTTTTCTTCTTTTTGGTTGATGTTTTCATCTTTTTCTTATTTTTGTCTCTATTACTTTACAATCTGAGTGACTAAGTGTTCATTATGGAGGAGGGTTTTGCTAATCTGTCGATCTCTAGGAATGAGGAGGAGAATTTGGTTATTGAGATGCAGAGGACAATCACTCTTTAGCTCAACAGTGGAACCTTTGCTTGGTTGGGCGAGTACTTTCTAAATGATGGTTAATTTTATTGCTTTTTAGAACCAACTTGCTAATATTTAGTGTCCTAAAAAAGGAGTTTGGATTAAAGAGCTAGAGCAAAATCACTATATTTTCAATTCTTTCATGAAGTTAATATGCGGAGAGAGATTGATAGCGGCCCATGGTTGTTTGATAATAATGTAGTGCTATTTTATCAATTGCAAATGGGGGAGAATCCCTTGCAGGTTGATCTCTTATATTCTGATATGTGGGTTCAAATTTTTCATCTTCCAATTGGCTTTATGTTTGAGAGAGTAGGCAGACAGCTAGGCAATTTCATTGGCAACTTTTGTAAATATGATGTTAATAATAATTTAGGTCCTTAAAGATTATATATGCATATTAAGTTTTGTATTGACATTTGGCAGCCATTAAAAAGATGGAAGAAGATTAGTAAGGTAGATGTAGACTCTTTTCAATTTCAATTTGAATATGAGAGACTAGGGAACTTATTTCTTATGCGAAGTGATTGGTAATATAGAGAAATATTGTGTGCTACTCTTTGTTAATAATACAATTGAATTATCTCAGGGCTGGGGTTTATGGCTTTAAGCTTCAGCACGGAATGGTTCCTCTCAGATGGTGAGTTGGTGGTTATGTAATGATCAAGGTAGTTACTTTGAAGATAAGTCATAGGCAAGTTTTGATAGAGTTTCTATGCCAGAGTTTGGAGTTTTGAATTCAAAATCAGATATAATGTGGCTTCTTATTCTTATGCTGCTAAGGGGAAAGAAGTCCAAATTCAGAGTTCTATTATTCATAATTCAATGGGAAAGTTTGGTAAGCAGTCTGGTGGAAGTATTTCTTCTAAACTGGGCCTTACTAAACAATTAGGCCATTTAAAAGAAGACCTTTTTGTTGTTAAGGAAAGGAAAATGAAAAGGGTTGGGCTTGAAATTGAGAAAACAATAGAAGCTAGGGATCTTTATATAAATGTACCAAAAACTAAAAAAAAAACTTTCAAAAATGTTGTTGACTTGAAAAACTTTCAAAAATATTTTTTCAAACTTTTTTCTTTCAAATATAGCCCACTTCCCTTATCATTAGGGTTGTCTTTTTTTTCAGCATTTTTTTTCATTTTTACTGATTTTTTCAACTTTTTTTACTTTATGCTTTTTTTTAACATTTTATTTTTTTTAACAATTTTTTTTATACTGTTTTCATTTATTTTTTCTCAATATTTTTTTACTGTCTTCATCTATTTTTTTCTCAATATT
>CATIWM010270316.1:0-30808 GCA_949671775.1 Mallotus repandus
AATTAAATTATTATTTAGATAAAATATTGAAAGAGTGTTGTCTAATTGTTCAAATTAGAAAATTTATATTGTAATAAATTACTATGTTATAATGTAACACTATCAAAATTGAAAAATTTAAATTAACATATAAATAAAATGAAAATCTTATTATTTTTAAATACTTATTAAATTAAAGTTTATTAAGTAAATAATTATAATTAATTAAAATTTTTATTGTCTAGCACCTCTAATTATAATTTAAAAAATAGAGCATATAATTTGTTCGAAAACATATTTTCTGTAAGAAAAGTAGTATAATTATCGTTTTTAGATATTTTTATAAAATTTAACAAAAAAGAGTTGAAATTAAATTAGTTAATATTTATCATTTAATTATTAGTTGAACTTAAAAAATTGCATTAAATTAATTTTTGAGTAAATAAAAGTATTAATATTAAAAATATTGAATAAATAAAGTGTCATAGCTCAAATAAAAAATTTATTAAAATTGTAATAAATTATAAGTTTAATGGGATTGTAATAGTTAAATTGTTATATAAAAATATAATTTATATTATTTTAAAATTTTTATTAAACAATAACTAGTGATTTATTTAGTATCTTATGATTAATTATGACCATAACATTTTGTATATGAAATTAGTTTTAGAGTTTAAAAAATTAATTATAAAACTATTGAAGGAATATCATATAATTATTTCAATAAAAGATTTATCAAAACTATAATGAATTATAACTACATTAAGTTAATATCAAATTGTTTTATAAATAAATAATACTATTATTATTTTTAAAACTTTTATTTAATAATAATAATATGTTTTATAGTTTATTTACTGTATATCGTGAGTTTAAAAAAAAATTGTTCATGTGCGAAATACGTGGTTGTTTAATAGTGTGTGTCTATATATATATATCGGTTCCAATTTCGGTTTTTTGATTCGGTACAATTTGAAATGGTTTAGTTCTCGGTTCGAATAACTCATGATCTCCAGTTCCGCTCTAATAAAATTTTTGGGACGATTCGGTTTGGAAAAAATCAAATAGTTTGATTTAATTTTTCAAAACAGTTCGGATTTTCCAGGATCCATGCACAACTCTATATGTGACCGCTTGGTAATATGTTGAAATTTTTTTTTATGTGTGACCACCTGATAATATATTGAAATTTTTTTCCAATTTTGATTTTTCTCAAGTATTTATTTTCTGCATTTGGTATATTATTAGGATAGGAAACCAAAATTCAAGAGACTATTATCATATTAAATTTTTTTTCTATTTCTTCTTTGCTAATAGATTATATATAGGAGTAAAGTAACTATGGAAATATTAATAACCATCAAAATTAATGTTGTGTGTATCCGCAAATGCAAAAAATCAACACATAGAATAAAAAGATATCGTTCTCTCAAAACTATGATATAATAATTCATTTAGTTATTTTTATTGTCTAAGGCCTAAAAATCAATTTATGTTTAACTATTCCAAACATAAACTAAATAATGTTTTACAATCTCAAGAGTAAAACAATAAACCATGAATATGAAACTTACTAGGAATTTCCCTAAAAAAAATTCACTAGGAATTAATTCCTTCACAATTACTTAGCAATTTTAGTTTATGAATTCTTTAACCTCACACACCTTGAATTCTTTTAAGAATTAATTAATCTTTCTCAAGTATTAATTAGACTTGATTCATATCCCAAAATTAGATTAATCAAATTTAATTTTTATTGTAAATTGGTAACCCTAATTCTAAAATCATGAATTAATTAGCTCTATCTAATCAGAAATTTCCTAATTATTTATTGTCTCCAATTGCAAACAATTGAAATTTATGTTTATAAAGAAATTAGAATTATAATTTCTCAATCGATAATCTAACCTAAAATCATGTTAATAATGATCAATTATAACCAAGCATGAAGTACTATGAATATAATATGCAGGAATATCTAAGGTTCATTAAACTAGAAAAACTCAAATTATGATCCGAAAATTAATTGCTAACAAACTAGTAGCGAAACATAATAAAAATCATCCTAGAATATTCACAAGTTGAACTCATGAATAGTTACTGATAACTTGATTACGGAACCTCCGAGTCTTACAATCAAGCAACTAATAAAGGAGTAAGGTAAGATGTGGAGTTTCTCCTACAAACACTCTGATGCTTAGGTTAGAGAGGGTAGAGAGAGAATTTAGAGAGATAGAGAGGGAGAGAGAGTGATAAGCTAAAGAAACATAATAGAATGAATAATAAGGAGCGGGGTGAGGAGTATTTATAGAGAATAAGATGTGCAAACCTGGGAGGAGTAGGATTCCTCTTTTATGTAAGACTTGTGCCTTTTAGAGAAGTTTTCCTTCCCGATCCGGAAGTCCTCCTAATAAGGAACTCCTTTCCTTTTTTGGACTTGGACTTCATTGTTCTGCAAGTTATGTTTAATTAGGAAGGTATTCTATTAATGGAATAGGAATATACCTGAGGGATATCAAGAGTCCTCCCCCCCCCCAAAAAAAAAAATCTTTGTGATATTTATGTCCAAGTGTTCTAGATATCAACGGGCATTGATGGTTGCTAAAAATTAGGAAATGCTGAAAATAGTGTCTAATGTCGAAGGGTGAGTTGAGGTGGCTAGCCTCAATCATTGATGCTGGAGATGCTTGGTACCAAGTCTCTGAAGTCTATGGTGCCTGAGTAGTATGATATAAAGATGCTAGCTAGGCTTAGAAATGCTCAGTGTTTAGAAAATGTACCAAGGGATTAAGCCACTAGTGTTATGGTAACACGTAGAATGGGACCAGCCGTCATTGGGATTTTGATGCTCGGTGTATTAAAACGAAGCCTGAGTGCCTATAATCTCGGTGCATTAGAAGCAAGGCCCGAGTACCTACAATCTCGGTGTATTAGAAGCGAGGCCCGAGTACTTATGACCATGTGGTCAATCTCGATGCATTAAAAGCAAGGCCAGAGTGCCTATGACCATGTGGTCAATCTTGGTGCATTAGAAGTGAGGCCTGAGTGGCTATAATCTCAGTGCATTAGAAGTGAGGCCCGAGTGCCTATAATCTCAGTGCATTAGAAGTGAGGCCCGAGTGCCTATGACTATATATTCAATCTCAGTGCATTAGAAATGAGGCCCGAGTGCCTATGACTATATGGTAAATCTCAGTGCATTAGAAGCGAGGGTCAAGTGCCTATGACCATGTGGTCAATCTCGATGCATTAAAAGCGAGGCCCGAGTGCCTATAATCTCGGTGCATTAGAAGCAAGGCCCAAGTGCCTATAATCTCGGTGCATTAGAAGCGAGGCCTAAGTGCCTATGAAAGTGTGAGCTTTAATGAGAAGGTGTGAATGTTATGCCTGTTGATATGCCTTTTATAAATTATGGAAACTGTCATGTTTGTACATGTGTCAGAGCACGTGGCATTTCCAGCTGCGTATTTGTAGCTGGATAGTCATGTCCGTTGAAAGGGTAGTGCTTGGATAACTGTGTTAATGATGACTTTTAATGTCATGATGGTAAAACCATTACGCCCCTGGAGATCTGAAACATGGATGCCTTAGTGCTGAGGACATGTGAAGTCCATCTAGAACCTTCTTTAGGGTTATAATTTGAAAGTTGGAATGAATTGGTTTCTATTTCTATCTTGTGTTGTTGTGTGCTCTAGATTGTTTGTGCATTTCTCCTCTTTCTGTTGTTTCCACTTTCAAGTTCTTCTCTGTTACAACTTTCGCTTTAGCTTGCTGTGAAGAGTTTACTCTTGCTTTCCAGGTGAAAAAGAGCTTCCTCTATTCACTTATTTTTTTTCTTTATTCATTTGATTCTGAAGTGCTAATGGCTCCACAGAAGCAAGTGAAATCTGATATGTTTGAGTCTAGGGTAGATGAGGGTATGTTAGAATAGTATAGGAGACTATTTGGGTTTCCCCAATAATATATGTTGCACACTACTGATAAGAAAGTGCATGAGCCTTATACAAATGCTATGAAAATGGTGGTTTACTAAGACCAACTAGAGGGTGCACTAAGATTCCCCATAGATCCGTTTGTGAAGCTTTTCTTGAATAGATACAATATAGCTCCTGGGCAACTCCATCCCAATAGTTATAGGATTTTGACTGGATATATAGAGCTTATGTATGGGGAAGGTGGAGAGCCGGATTTCAACATATTCCGGTTTATATATAATTTAAATAAGAAAAAAGGAGAGCTAACATTCTCCTTATCAGTCATTCCCCATCTAAGCTTGTTCGTGAGACTTTCGGATATACCAAAGTCTTGGAGACATAAATATTTCATTATAGAACATCCGACGAAATTCTTCAGTATCCAGCATATATGGGTTGATGCATGCCATGATGTGAAACATCTAAGAAAGTTGCCTGATGAAAATTTGGACTTGATAAAAAGGCTTCATACTTAGAGTGTATTCGAGGGAATATCTACTGAGAATTGTTCTCGGTGGTACCTTCGGAGAATCTATTATAGGGACAGAGATAATGATGGTAAGCGCTGATCTTTTAAAGGTATATTCTAACTTTTTTTTATTTGTAGATGGCTAACTATTATATGTTTGTGGGTGGGATACTGCTTTCAGATGCTGATCAGGATCAAGATCAAGATCAAGGGCAAGAACTAGAGGTTACTTATCTCACTTTGGAGCAGGAGGAGCCTTCTGAGGCTTGGGTTGAGCATCATGTTGAAGTTATAAGAGATCGCCCAATTGAGCCTGCTCAGAAGAAGGCTACTGGGTCTTCAAAGAGGTGCTCTAGAGGAAAAGGGATAGCTAAGGATGAAAAAGAGTTAGTTGAAAATATTTTTATCAAGGGTCCAAAACTTCCCAGATGTTCAGACAAAAAAAAGTGGATTCTGGACAAGATGAGTCCTCCGAGTGTCCTTAATCCCCCAGTCAGAGACTAATATCCTGAGTCCTTACATTTGTCGGAGGACGTGAAAAGGTAGAGAGATATAGGAAGAGGCGAGCTTTTCAATTCTCTGATTACACACGCACTAGAGGTAAAAGGTTAAAACTTGGCTCTTAATGTTCATTGATATTTTGCGTGCTAATCTTTTTCCTATTTTATTTGTAACTGGCCAAGGCTTACTGCTAGCCAAAGATGAGCACTTTATCCTTTAAAGTAAGTACAACTTTAAGGAGGCCAAGGTCGGTACCATTGTCGGGGCTTATGACAATAAGCCAGGGGCAGCAAGACGCATGGTGGAACTTACTGAAGCATAGCTTAAAGAGGCCAAGTTTAAGGTTGAGTCCTGTCATAAGAAAATCCAGGAGCTTGAACATTCCCAAGCCAGGCTTACTGAGAAGGTAGAGAAGCAAGATTCTGAGCTGACAGACCTAAAGAAAAAGCTTGTCAAAGAGAAAGTAGCTTGAAGTGATGACTTGAAGTTTTATCAGAATATGGTATCGAGATTCCTCACGGCATACAGATCCGAGTGCAAAAGGATTCTGCTTGCTCAATGCCCTAATCTAGACTTCTCTGACTTTGACAAGATAACACTGAACGACTTGGCCAAATTAGTTGCTGAAGAGGAGGCTATTAGTAAATCTACCTTTAAGCAACAAAAGGGTCTGAGAGTTACTAAAAATACAGCTACTGCTAGAAAGTCTTCTTCTAAGTAAGCTGAGGATCCTAAGCGTTCTGGAGAGAAATCACCTGTTGAAGCTGACCCCTCAGCTGGTGATATTATTATAGTGCCTAAAAATTAACCTCTGGAGAATGTAAATGTCTCTTCTGATGCTAGCATGGTGCCTCTCGAATCTGAGGCCAATGTAAATACTTAGAATATATATATATATATATATATTAACTAATGTAAGAGTATTTGGGAATCAATGAAATGGTACTTTTTATTTCATTAGAGCTTGTCCTTCTTCTGGGTACAATTTCTTTACTGGTAATATTTTCTAAGGCTATCTGAGTTCTAATACTAAGGTAATTCTTTTTCTTGCATATCTTTTATCTTATACATGCCTTTGGTAGTATTCTTTGTGACTTGACAGAGACCTTCCCAATTAGGTCCAAGCTTTCCCGTTCTAGAACTGCCTCTGTCGATGTCTGCTCTTTTTAACATGAGATCTCCCACCTTTAATTGTCTTGGCTGGATGTGCTTATTGTGCTATCCGGCCGCTCTTTATTTCTGAGCTTCTAAGACTATAGATGTTTGTTTCCTCCTTTCCTTAAGCAAATCCAAGCATATCTAAGCATTGAGATTATTGATACTTGGATCAAAATCTCCTGAGACTCGGTAACTCGATGACCTAACCTCTACGGGTATTCCTACATCCATTCCATATATCAACCTAAAAGGTGTTTCTCCTGTGGAGCTTTTAGGTGTTGTTCTGTATGCGTAGATAACATTATTAAGCTCTTCCACGCAGTTTTTTTTTCTTCTCATCCAACCTCTTCTTTAGGCCTTGCATGATGATTCTATTGGTGACTTTTATCTGACCATTCGTTTGAGGGTGAGCTACTGATGTGAATATGAGTTTGATGCCTAAATCTAAAAAAAATGTCTTAAATTTTCCATTGTCAAACTGCTTCCCATTGTCTATGATCAAGGTATGAGGTATTCCAAATCTGTAGATAACCTCTTTCCAAAAGAAATGCTAAATTCGAGCTTCAGTGATGGTTGGGATAGTTTCCACCTCTATCCACTTGGTGAAGTAATCAATGGCCATAATTAGGAACTTATTTTGAGACATTGAGACTGGGAATGGGCCTAGGATATCCAATCCCCAGACAACAAAAAGCCATGGACTCCCAATTGGATGTTGAGTGTTAGAGGGCTTGTATGCCAAGCGAGTGAATCGTTGACACTTGGGGCATTTTTGAACAAGTTGGAAGGCATCCTTAGACATGTTAAGCCAGTAGTAGCCTTACAATAACACCTTCTGAACTAACAATTTTTGAGCTTTATGAGCCCCACATATCCCCTCATGGATTTCTCTAAACACGCAATTGCCTTCGTTTGGGGATACACAATTTGACCACAGGTGAGACAAGGATCTTCTGTAGAGTTCACCATTGTGCATAGAATATCGTGTAGCTCTATTCTTTAGTTTTTAGGCCTTTAGTTTGTATTGAGGTAAGATACCATGCTCTAGGTATTGTATAATTGGCTCCATCCACTTTGCCACTTCTTGAGTGTTCATTACTTATGCTTCCTCAATACTTGGCTTGGTGAGTTCCTCAATTAATTTGAGTTCTTTGAATGCTTGGTTGTCTTTCGATGCTAATTTGGCCAATGAATCTGCTTTTGTGTTCTCATTTCTGGGAATTTATTGTATTTTCCATTGTCCTCCTTCTTGCTTCAGCTTTTTTAGGAGCTATTTTTCCTTCTCCACATATCTGATCATGCTCAGCTCTTTAACTTGGTATGTGCATTTCACCTGATTAACCACTAGTTGGGAGTCAGAATATACTATGAGATGCTCAACTCAGATTTCTATGGCCAACTTGAGGCCCATGAGTAATGCGTTATACTTAGCTGCATTGTTGGTGGCATTATACTTGATTTGAACTGCGTATTTAATTTTAACTCTGCTTGGTCTAATTAGAACAATTCTTGCTCCAGAACCTTGTGCTCCTGATGCTCTGTCTATATACAGACTCCATTCCAAGTACAAAAAAAGAAATTGGTTAATCATCTCTTAGATAAAATCTACAAGTGCCTGAGCTTTTATTTGTTGGTGAGGCTCATAACTAATGTCGAATTCACCCGGTTGAACCAACCATTGGACCAATAGTCTTGAAGTTTCCAGTCTTTGGAGAATTTTTTGTAATGGGAAGTTAGTTCTTACTACGATTGAGTGAGCCTGAGAGTACTGTCTGAGTTTTTTGGATGTATGGATGACCATCATGGTGAGCTTGTCTAATTTAGGATACCAAATTTTTGAGCCTCTGAGTATCTTGCTAATTAATAGATTAGGCTCTAGTAGCTTCCTTCTTCTCGGACTAACACTGAAGCAATAGACTCATGACCAATAGAAAAATATAAGTATAAAACTTCATGTGGGATTGGCCTGCTAAACAATAAAGGTAAGGATAGAAACTTCTTAATTTCTTCAAACGCTGCCTGACACTCGTCATTCCACTCAAACTTCTTAAAATTTTTTAAAGCTCAGAATAGAGGTAAGCACTTTTTAGCTGAACATGAGATGAATCTTCCAAGAGTCGTAATTCTACCATTAAGCTTTTAGAGCTCATTCAATGTCTTAGGAGCTTTCATGTTCAGAATGGCTTCCATCTTCTCCGGGTTTGCCTCTATTCCTCTATGTGAAATCATAAAATCCAAGAACTTTCCTGCTTTTACTGTAAAGACACATTTGTCTGGGTTAAGCTTGATATGGTATTGATCGAGAATGCTGAGGATTTGCTCAAGATCCTTGGCATGTTATTCTAGTTACTGGCTCTTGATAATGATGTTATCCACATATACTTCCTCATTTTTTCCAATCTAATCTTTGAAGACATGATTCATCAGTCTCTGATAAGTTACCCCAATATTTTTAGCCCAAAGGGCATAACTGTGTAACAGTAAAGTCCCTTATGGGTGATGAAGGATGTTTTCTCCTAATCTTCCTCTTTCTTTGGAATTTGGTGGTACCCCTGAGCAGCGTCAATAAAGTTGTATAAATTGTGGTAGACGATTGAATCTACCAGCTGATCAATCATTGGCAACGGGTAGATGTCTTTAGGGCAAACCTTATTGAGATCCATGTAATCAACATACATCATGTACTTCCCATTAGCTTTTTTAACTAGTATGACATTGGCTACCCATTTCGGTGTGTGACTGTCCTTATGAATCAGGCATGTAACAGCTTCTGTGTTTCTTCAGCAATTATTTTCTGTCTCTCATACGCGAATCTCCTCTTCTTTTGAATGATAGGCTTCACTCTTTGGTTGATGTTCAAGTTGTATGATGCAATCCAAGGATCTGCTCCAACTATCTCAGATACTTTTAGGCAAAGTTATTTGAGTGTTTGCTAAGAACTTCACTAATACTGTTTCTGATGTCTCCATCAAGCTCACCTCCAATTCTAACAGTCTTTCCTTCATCTATTTGCCATGGACTGATCTCCAGTATCGTTAGGACTCGGTCTTCTAGAGGGATCTTTATGGCCAACTGCCTAATGCTTGTGGCTACATTGATCTTGTATAAAATGGGGCTTCTGATGATACCATTATAAGTGAGTGGAAGATACACGATGTTGAACAAAGATCTAATTGCTTTTACATCTCCGGTCTCTCGATTTCCAAATTCCATTGCCAATTCCACTATCCCTATTGGTTGGGTTGTTCCTCCACAAAAGCTTGTGATGGGATTTTTAATGGGTTTGAGATCAGTGAGCGAGCCTCCCATGGCCTTGTAGGCATTCCATGAAAATGCATTGACAGCGCTTCCATTGTCCACTAATAGTCTTCTCACATGATAATTTTGGATGTAGGCACTTACGACTAGAGCATCATTATGAGGGTGCCGAGCATCTTCTCCATCTTCTGGTCCAAAGATGATGGTTGAATTTTGCTTTGACATCTGACCTTCTTCCTTCTGAGTTCTTTTCAACCTTTTCTCTTTTGGTATTTCCCCCCAACTATCATATTAATGACTCCAACTACTTCATTATGGACTTTCTTTTGATCCAGCTTATCCTGATCATCCGAGTCTCGATCCTTTTTTACTTTATCAGTGAACCTACCCAGCTTTCCATTTTTTATCAATTGTTCAATAGCCCATTTAAGTTCTCGACATTCATCAGTGTCGTGCCTGTAATCTCGGTGATACTGATAATAGTACCTATTATCCAGCATTCCCCTTTTGGAAGGGCTCAATGTTCTAGCTAGAGTTATCTCGACTCCATTCTGCCTGATCCACATAAGAATTACTGATCTTGAAGCATTTAAGGGCGTATAATTTTCAGTTTCTATTCTAAACCCTTCAGCAGGAGTTCTAAAATTCAAGTGTTGAACTCCGGGCCTTTTGAATTATGACTTTTCCACTCTTTTGAAGGGTACTCTGTCATCATCCCGACTCATTCTTCTATCTTCATCCAATTTTATTAATTTCATTGCTATGGACATTACCTCAGAGAAAGTGGTAGGCTCTTTGGTTATGATCTTATCTTTGAGTTTCCTAACCGTGTTCCATTCTTCATTGCTTCTATGGTTACTTCATTATTTAAGTTCTCGAATTGTATAGCAACTTTATTGAATCTATCTAGATAGCTTCTAAGCAACTCTGTGGCTTATTGTTTGCACATTTAGAGATCATTTATATTCTTTACGGGTGGAATATTAGTGATGAACTGAGTTCTGAACTTCTCCACCAATTCTTCAAAAGATGAAATAGAATTCTTAGAGAATTGATAAAACCACCTTTGAGTAGTTTTGGCGAGCGTGCTTAGGAAGACTCGGCACAAAATTCCATCATTCACATTTTGTAGCATCATCTTAGTCCAAAATGAAGAGACGTGGATGATTAGATCTTCTGTTCCATTGTATTGGTCTAGTTGTGGTAGTTTGAATTTGGACGAAATCTTAGTTTTGACTATTCTGCTCATAAAGGGCATTGTCCCCTCCAGGACATACTCGTCTTCCTTTCTCAGACTTGTCCGAGCTTTTTAAATTACTTATTCTATTTTTTAAGCTATTTGGAAATCGTATAAAGCAGGACGACTCATGCTTGACTCCCCTTCAGGATCTTTCCGAGCTTTTTTGTTCCTTTCAGGGGCACTCTGAATTGCCACAAGTGGTATAATAATATTGTTCTATGGATTGACCGCTCTGAGGTTATTCTCTTGGACCAGGGCATTCAATTGTTATTGCATGAGGGTCATTTGGGCTTGGATGTTTTGGATCATTGCCTCTTTATCTACTGGAGGCAGGTTGAGTGTATAGGTTACTATGTTTAGGTATGGTGTGCGTGTGATGGTAGTTTCTGAAAGACTTGGGAAAAAGACAGAGGGAATGAGTCGACTAGTATGATGCAGTGGGGCATAGTAAGGAAACCTTGTGCCTGGGGTTGCCCATCCTTGGGTGACTCCGAAAAAAGGGATCTAAGATGACGGTCCCACATGATGAAAGCCAATGGATCAATGGGCAAGATGGGGGCTGACGGGTTAATGAGAGGAATAAGAGCTGATGGGTTGATGGGAGTGTCTGAGGTTGTTCCTGGCAGATTGACATGAGTATCAGTCATTGGCGATGGACTGGATGCCATGTTTGAGGTTGCTTAGCTCGGTGGCTTGGTGATGGTTTTGACTTAAGAACTTCCCACAAACGGCGCCACTTGATAACTTGATTCCGAAACCTCCGAGTCCTGCAATCAAGCAACCAATAAAGGAGTAAGGTGAGATGTGGGGTTTCCCCTACAAATCCTCTGATGCTTAGGTCAGAGAGGGTAGAAAGAGAATTTAGAGAGATAGAGAGGGAGAGAGAGTGATGAGCTAAAGGAACAGAATAGAATGAATAATAAGGAGCAGTGTGAGGAGTATTTATAAAGAATGAACTGTGCAAACCTAAGAGAAGTAGGATTCCTCTTTTATGTAGGACTTGTGCCTTTTGGAGGAGTTTTCATTCCTGATCCGAAATTCCTCCTAATAAGGAACTCCTTTCCCTTTTTGGACTTAGACTTCATTATTCTGCAAGTAATGCTTAATAGGAAGGTATTCTATTAATGGAATAGGAATATACTTGAAGGATATCAATTACAAAAGAAAAGAGGAAATGGTTAAAGAAGAATCCAAGAATTAACTCTTTTAATCTTCACAAACTCTCTCTTTTTCTTGTTCCTTTTTTAATGCTTGTTCACTCCAAATGTGCCTTAAATGTCCTTTAAATAGCTCCCATGAGTTGTCTTTAAAATCCCCTCAAAACATGTCACAATTAAATGATAAATTAACCAACTTGGCAAACTCGCAATCGCAGTATACAAGTTGCGATCACAGTAACATGTTAATCAATTATGTTTCATAATTTCATAATCCAATTTTTAAAAAGGGCATTGTACAAGAAATCAAATCATATAGAAATGATATAAATGATAGAAGTGCCAAAGGCCCTAAAAATGCTATGACGTTCACTTCACTTTTGATTCGCCCTAAAAGAAAAGAGGGGAATTCATTCCACCAAAGCTGAGATCACATCTTGTATACTGCGATTGTAGCAACTACTTTGACTCTAAAATGCACTTTAAACATCTTCTCTTCATTCTTAAGTATTCTTACACCTACAAACACACAAGCAAAACATAAAAACTTTATTCTAGAC
Source organism: Mallotus repandus (assembly GCA_949671775.1). Taxonomy (NCBI): domain Eukaryota; kingdom Viridiplantae; phylum Streptophyta; class Magnoliopsida; order Malpighiales; family Euphorbiaceae; genus Mallotus; species Mallotus repandus. Next base: position 12,300 of record CATIWM010270316.1, read on the forward strand.
ATAAATCAACCAAAAACATCTCAAAATAATCCCAAAAATTAACGCAAATAACACATAATCAATCAATTGATAGAAAGTTATTTTCGTTTGATTACATCTGAAAAATTGAGTCATATTATATACATAAATATTAAATAAATTATTCAAAATCTTTTATTATTCTTTATAATTTTATCCAAATTAAATTACATTAATTAAAAATCAAGATAAAGAAACTACAAGAGCACTCAATGGCTCACTTAAATTTTACGAGTTATTATATATTTTCATATATTATTTAACCTAACACTTCTATACCAATTTTTTTTATAAATTTCATTCACATGTTGTTATTATAACTCCAAAACAAATTTTTTAGAAATGAATTTTAATAAATTAAATAATATCAATTTATTTTTTAACAATAACTTAAATGACTAAATCTGATGGCATATAGTATTAGAGAGTTAGGAGGAGTTTGAGATCGAACCTTATTCTCTACCAAATAATTTAGTTTCATAATAAAATATTTTAACATCCGTTTTAAATGGACTAAACAAATAATATCAATTTTTTTAAACAACAAAAAATATCAATTTAAATAATAGTAATTTTTTTTTTTTGCCAGAACAATAGTAAAAAATATTGAGTTATATAGTATTAGCCTTTTGCATATTGATCCAACATGAAGTAAAACCGGAGCTAAGGGTAGCCACTGCACCACCGGAAAAAAGTCATCTGGTTCTTTGAAAAATAGTCATTTTAGAGCTTGAATTTCTTTTTTTACACTTTAACACTCTTTAAAATTTACTTTGATTTTTCTTTTAACTTAATTTTCCTTTATAGTAAGAAAACTAATCTTAATAGTCTTTTATAAAATTCTTTTCATTTTTAGTTTCTCCAAGGAAAAATTCAAATAAACTCTTTTATATTAGAAAATTGATAAATGAACAAATTCAGCTATACAGGTGGGATAATAAAACCACGACATAATGGTTGTACACCTACATGTTGCTCAATTTGGCAAAGAACGATTCGAATTTGGGATATGTATAACTCCTGGCTACTAGGACAAGAGATCCTGGCCATTATGATAGAAGATCATTTACTAAGGTGTTAAATGTTAGGACTTAATTGAAACTGATTCTAAAGATAAAGTCTTTGTTTGCAATTACTCAAACAAATAGCAAGTCTAACAACTGTTGATAGCGACACGTAATCAGTGGGCGGCCTTTGCTACTAATCAGCGCAAGTATAGGAGGTTTAAGCCGTTTTTTAGGGCTTTAGGCGGTTCAGACTTGGAACTGTGTTAGGGTTTTAAAAGAAGCAAGATGTTGTTGGACCTTCATCATGGCGGCTAGGGTTTTTGACCCATCAATCCTTTGTTTTTTTTTAAATTGCATTTTGTATAGATTTCCTATTTGGACATAGAAATTGCCTTATATATATACACAATATATTAAATATATTCATAAAGCTGTGAACTTTGATCAAACTCTCTCATTGTTTCATTGTTCAGGTGGGATTCTTTTAATTCTGTTCTCTTCATTCTTTCAATTTTTGACCTAAATTATCATCTGGGTATTGTTCAGTTACTTTTAATCCTTGATCATTACTAATCCCAAGTAAGTTCAAGTTCTCTGGATTATTATTTTTTTCTTGTGTGGTTTTTTGTTGGGTTTTAGTTCAAAAATCCATTACGGTGTTGTTATTTGATTTCAATTTGGGATTTGTTGATTGGTTACAGAAAGAATCTGGCTAAGAAAAGTCTTAATCATTCTTTTGTTTTCTTATCTGGGTGGTGTTGGTATTTTTTATCATTGCCTTATTTGAGGTTTTGGTGGTTCTGAATTCAGTTATACATTGATTTAGATTACAGTTATTTGTTTATAGGAATTTAAGATAAGAGTAGCAGATTGCAATACATAATTGGATTCAATTTCAAGGCTCGAAATTTACTATAATGAGTTACTCCGAGTCTCAATCTTCTTTTATGTCACCACAGTCTACATATCAATCAGGCAGTGATGCCATTGGTGTCTGGCCTCAATACCCTATGAGCAGTAATGAACAATTTGATCCACATTCACAATTTGAACATCAGCCTCCTTTCAAAAGGCCTAGAAACTCTGAAGATAATAATCAATCCATGAATTCTAGGATGCCCTTGCCCAACAATCTCCCAATCAATAAAGGAACTACAAACATCTTTTTTAAGACCAGAATGTGTGCAAAATTTAGGACTGGTGTTTGTAGGAACGGTGAGCATTGCAATTTTGCTCATGGTATGCAAGATTTGAGGCAGCCCCCGCCCAATTGGCAAGAACTTGTAGGTGTAGTTGGACGTGGTGAAGAGGATAGGCCAGCAGGCAATTGGGATGATGATCAGCGGATTATTCATAAGATGAAGTTATGCAAAAAATTTTATAATGGCGAGGAGTGCCCTTATGGAGATAGGTGTAATTTTCTTCATGAAGACCCATCAAAATTTAGGGATGATGGTGGAAGGTTTCGCGAGTGTTCTGTAATAAGCATTGGGACCACTGTGCAGCCAGCAATGAATGAAACTGGTGGGTTGAATGTGATTGAAGTTAATAAGCCCATGAACAATGCTGGTTTTGATGCTTTCCGAGGGAATATGAAACCTGTATATTGGAAGACAAAGTTGTGTACAAAATGGGAGACAACAGGTCAATGCCCATTTGGTGAGAAATGTCACTTCGCTCATGGGCAAGCTGGTATGTGCTCTTAGTTAAATTCATGAATTCTTGAACTTCATTGTTCTTGTGATTTCCTGCTTGCAAGTTATCTTCCCTTATTTGTTTGGCATGTGTATAAGATTACCTGTTCTTGTTGTGGGAATAATTGTTTTTTCCAATTTGCATAAGTAGGCATGGTTCAATGTCATGTTAAATGTTTCTATGAATTCTGTTCTGAAATAAAGTTCAATACCGAATCATCAGGATGTGCTGATTTTTTGACAAATAATCTAATGTAGAGTTGGTTGTGTGCAGGATCATGTATTTGATACTTGTTTTGCTTAGTTTTCTCATTTCATACTTACATGAGAAGGTGGGGATGTTGATTGGTATATATACTTCTCAAAACTTGGCTTAGGAGAATAATTATGCTACATCGGTTGTCAGAGGTTTAGATTGGTTTGATCCTTTTAAGATAATATTGTTTTCATGCCCCTGTTCTCCTGAACATTGGCGTAAACATTCATTTATTTTCTCTTGTTCTCCTCCTCTCTCTGTCTCTGTCCCTAATTTTGTCTGCTCATGTGTGATTATGAATTAAGATGCATTTTTCTGAAAGTTAGCTTGGTGTAGCCTAAATTTATGTTTTGGTGGAAGATGATTTACTGCCATTAACTAACATCAACTTCTTATACTTGTCAGAATTACAAGTCAACAGTGGTCGTGCTGAAGGGGAAGTGGGGAATGCAGGCTCCATTTTGACCAAGCCACAACCTATTATTGCTACCAATGTATCTCCAAGCATGACTGCGAATGTGCCTAGTTTAGTTGAAGAAGGGCAGGGAAAGAAATGCCTGTTGAAGTGGAAAGGCTCCAAGAAAATAAATCGGATTTATGGTGATTGGCTTGATGATTTGCCTCTAGTGCAGAACTTGACCAGTCAAGTGGAGACCTGAGCACAAACTTGAAGTTCGTGAATTATAATTATTTTTGTGAGTTGCATCATCGGGAAGTTCATTCGAATTCAAACATTTAGATCTTTAGCATGTTTTGAGTTATTGCAAAGTTACAGAAAATGAAAAGAAAGCGTTTCTACACTGCTTTTTTCCGTAGGTTTTTGAATAGATTTCTGTTCTTCCACCTTATTGTCCCTTTTTTTTTAATTTCTTCCAGTTTATCGAGGAAATTTGAGATCATATCTTTGCAATATGTAACTAGCTATTGTTTCTAAATTGGAACAGAAAATAAAATAAGTAACTTTTGCAGCAAACGTGACTACATGATTTTTTTTTTAATTATCTTCTTCCAATCATTGATTTCTTGAATTCTGACACTGTAAAATCTTGCCCTCGAGAGCAAGAACTTAAAATTGATCTTTAAGTCAACAAAAGGGGACAACCAAATTTGGATATTGTGTGGGTCTACATGCATTGTCAGTGGAGTGATGTCATCAAGTCAAGGGGACTCCCAAACCACTAAGAAAAAAATTAAAATTCATTATTTAGTTTGAACTAATTAAATAGATTATCGAGTTAAGTTTAAACTTTTAAACATGTAATTTGATATATTTTTGAATTTAATTGAGTTTAATTAAATTTATATATATTAATAATATTATTTTTTTATTTTAATATATTTATAAATATATTTTATTGAATCGAATCAAATTTAAATTTAAATTCAAATTAAATTTAAATATTTAATATATATTTTATTATTTAAATATTTTATTTAATTAATTAAATGGAAACAAGGTAAATCCAACTCAAATTTAAAAAAAAAAAAACTCCATCGAGTTGGATTTTGAAGTTTAAAAGTTAAGTGGAGTTTGAATTTCGCTGTATTTTGACTCCACTCGTCTCAATTACACCTATGGTCTTAAAATTCGCAATTAGGACAGATGTCACTGTATGACACCATTACAAACCAAGTCATCTCCTGACACAATTCAATGCCAAGCTGCAAAATTTAACCACCCAATCAAATCAAATGGAACAAGAGAGAGAGTCATGATCTCTCTCCTCTTTTCATCATCATCGTCACCTACAACAATCCTGTTCTGTTCCATTTCCAAAAGACTCTCCCTCAAAAAAGCAACCATATTTACAAGAGCTCTTCCTTATTGCACCTCCGCAAAAACAACCATGTCCATAAATCTACAATCCCATGCCTTTGCAGGCAACCCTTTTCTGTCCAAAACCCTTAAGCCTACTGATCCTCGCTCACCAAATTCAGCCCTTGAAGCCCTCAAGACTCAACTTTTGGGAAATGATACCCATCAATTATCTTCTGTTAATTTCAAGGTTTTACCTTTTAGAAAAGGTAGGCCTCTGGCCTCTTCCTCTACTGGTGATGATAATGATGATTTAGGGCCAAATTGGCATCTGGGTTGGATCAGTTTGGCTGATTGTAAAACTTTGTTGAGTAATTCTGGGATTGAATTGAGTGTAGAGAAATTGGTTTATCTGGGTTCAAAGTCCACGGATGATGTGGTTTATTGGGCAATTGATGTTTCTAGTGAGGGTAGTTTGGTTACTGATTTTGGTAGCAGGCAATTTTGTTTTGTTGAATTGAGGACTCTTATGGTAGCTACTGATTGGGTTAATGAGAGGGCTATGAGTGATTTGGCTATTGCTGGTCATGTAAGTCTTTTTAACTTGTGGAACTTTAATTGAATTTATTTAGTTATTTTAGTTTCTGGTAAGTTATGCATGTTTTAGTTTTGCTAAATCCTCATTTTATCATATTCATACAGCTCACAATGAGAATGAATATTTGTGCGGCATCAACTTGGTTTAATGTCACATAAGTGTGCATTTTTTAAGACTTGTATTCGCTCATCTGATTTGGCAGACTGTAGGTTATTAATGAACTAAAATTTGTTCTATTAAAGGCAGATATGAACAGCATTTTTTTTGGTTAAAAGTTAAAGTCTATCTTTTCACTTGAGATTCTTTGTTGGGATTGGTCTAGTGATGACGGACTCGCTAGTCGACCTTCTTTAGCATGAGCCTAAATCCACGCTCTTAAGGAAAGTTCAAATTAAATTCTAAATCTGTTTAGTTAGTCCAAACAACCAAAGCTATATCAAAATTTTGACCTTTTGAATCAATAACAAACAAGTAACAAAGTTATAAAGAAGACACCACAATCTATTGTCTGAAACATATATTGATAAGTGGAAAAGTTTCTCATAAACATAAAGTTTGATAAAAACACATGGTTAACCAAATAGCCAAAAAGAATCCTCTCTAAATTTTATTAATCATTCATATTTTGCACACCCTTTTTTAGGTTACATAATAAAGTCTTTGTGTAGATTTAAAGAAACCCTAAATAAAACTTAATTATTATCCAAACTAAACAAGAAAACAAAATTCTTTTCTAATAAGAAAATATAATCCTGCTTAAATTTGGATTTATATATGTGGCAGCTTGTAATGCACTTTTGACCAGGATAAAGGCTGAATTGACTCAATCCCAAAACATAAAAGTTGTAGCCCTAGATGTTAGCTTTAAGCAGCATCTTGAATCGCTCCATTTGGATCTATATTGAGCGAGATACGGCCCTTTTGCTGATGTATTTTCAATATGCCCAGTTTTGTACTCGACCTGATAATTTTTCATGAATTTAGCCCATGAAGACGATTGAATTTGCCCTGGCTTTCTTCATCAAAGTTGTAGCTATCTGCCTTAGCTTTCTATAACATTTTGAATCGTCTTAATCCGAGTTTTTTAGGGTGAGTTATATTATTTTCTTCTTCAAAGTCTTATTGTCCAAGCATTTAACCTACCATGACAATTGCTTCATATGTCGGTTTTGCTCATATGGATTTTGGAATATACTTGTTGGCCTCACAAGCAGGCGGTGGATGGTTGGGCACAATGATTGACAACGTAGCTTAGAAATGTTTCGCTGTGAGGATCAAGTTATTGACATGTACTTGTCCCTGTGTTATTTTTATCACCCATTCACTAATAAATTCTCCTTCCTTAGAATTCCCTTATTAATTATTTTTTGCTCGGTTTATGGCTTCTTCCTTGTTATCTATTCTCATTCTTGACACTTGGTCAAAGGTTTATTACTTGTATTGGATCATTTTTTGTTAGCAAACTCTTATTCAGCTGCTACATAAATTATGTGACATGAATTGTTAAGAGTTGCATTTTTTTTTTCCTCAACTTGTTAGGCCAGGGCATTGTTAGAGTGGCATCAGATATCAAATTTTTGTGGATACTGTGGAGGAAAAACTATCCCCATAGATGCTGGGAGACGAAAGCAATGCTCCAACGAACCGTGCAAAAAGAGGATTTACCCTCGTGTTGATCCGGTACAGTTGTGCTTTTGCCTCTTTGCTGCAAATGTAATTTGAATTTTTGGTGGTGGATATAAGATTCCATATTGTTTTCTTGACCACAAACAATGTCGCTACAGGTTGTGATTATGTTGGTTATTGATAGAGAAAATGACCGTGTCCTTTTAAGCAGACAATCAAGATTTGTACCCCGAATGTGGAGTTGCTTGGCTGGTTTCATAGAGGTCTGCATCCAGGAAGACATTTTTTTCCCTAAAATTTGAAGTACTCCTTTAAAATGCAGTTGCAAGAGTAGGTTTTATGTAATGTGCCGATATAGATTTGTGAATCTATCATGGCGTGCCAATTCTATTTACTTTGTTCTTGGCTTTCTGCTATAATTTTATGTTCTAAAATCGTTCCTATTGTCCTTAGCCGGGAGAAAGCTTAGAAGAGGCAGTCAGAAGGGAAACATGGGAAGAGACCGGTATTGAAGTGGGAGAAGTTGTCTACCATAGTTCTCAGCCATGGCCTGGTATTCTTGTTGCTATATCTCACATGTAATTTGCTTGTTTGTATGTTTTGTTTTGGTAGTAGGAGAAGTGAATGCTGATGCCTAAAAAGGCCAAAAAGATTTTAACTTTCTTTAATGGTTTAAAATTTAACTGTCTTTGCAAGTCTCTCAACTAGTGGCCATTGCCTAGATATAGGGCCATGGTATTTACTGATTCCTTTGAGAATTGCAATTTCATCCTTCATTACTGACTCACTTTTTTTTTTGTTTACATTGGGTGTGTTTTGTTTTGTTTGTTATTGGTCTTCAATGCAAATATCCCTCCTCAGCTAAATTTTATATATTTTTATTGTTTATATTTTGCTCTGTTAGCAATCTCAATCTTATTATTTATTCACAATTATCTTTGATACTGTTGATCAAAAGCTAAAGCTTTGGATGAGTGGAATACTTTCAGTAAATAATAGACTACTACTGAACTTTTTGTACCACGACAAAAATGACAGAGATATGGCTTCTGCTTCTTGTGTGATATATGGCAAATTTTTTTCATCTTTATTTCATGTTTTCAAAATTGCCATTGTGGTCAGCTTCTTGTAATGTAGAAAGTGAAAAATAATAGGGCTGCCTGCAAACATTCTTCTTCTTCTCCCTGTCCTGGGATGACAGGAGGGAATTACTTGTTTGTGAGTGTAGTAGTTTTCCGCATTGTTATTATTTTAGTATGCTCTTTTGATGTATACCTTGTCAATTTGCGTTTTATTTATACATGCTGTTAACAGTTGTTCTTTGTATTTGGTTTGTCATTAGTCGGCCCAAGTAGCATGCCATGCCAGTTGATGGTGGGCTTTTTCGCCTATGCAAAATCAACAGAAATAAATGTAGACAAGGCAGAATTAGAAGGTACTTGAAAGTGCAAAACTTTGTTGCTTACAGTTTGATCGTACTGTTGAACTTTCCTTATGTCTCTCAATACAGTCAATGGTCTACTATTGTTTAGCAATCTTTTTTTTTTTTTTTTTTTTGGAAAAATGGAATGTGATTAATGGTTGAAGGCCTTTGGGCATAATTGCTGCCTCATATGAATCAGTTGAGTTTCTTTTGTTGCAATAACCTTCCCATCGCCATCTCTGGAGCAATAATTTCTGTCTAATTTAGTTACTTTTAAACTTCGTTTCTAAAGCTTCAGCTTATCTGAATCTGAGTTCTCCAGAGTTTGTCTGTGAAACATTTTTAACGTAATTTTGGCCATTTAAGTTGCCACATAGCATATATCTCATATTCAGAATTGAACTGTATTTTGCTGATTTTTGTAGCTGATGACCATGGATTGAATCATGAAGCTAGCATAGATCTCAGAGAAAATATTAGCTTTAGGTCTGACAAAGATGTTAAGTGAGAGTATTTGAATTTTTCATTTTTCTAGATGCAAAATGGCATAGCAGAGAAGATGTCCAAAAAGCATTGATGTTTGCAGAATACAAGAAGGCACAAAGTACAGCAGCTGCCAAGGTTGATCAGATGTGCAAGGGTGTCGAGAAGGGACAGAATTTGTCAGCAGATTTTAATGTAGAGAGTGGGGAACTTGCTCCAATGTTTTTCCCTGGCCCTTTTGCAATTGCTCACCACCTAATCTCTTCTTGGGCTAATCAATCTTCAACAATTGGAGCATTGAAACAACCAAGTAGTTCTATGTCCAGTTTGTAGCAATCTTCCATTTCGTGGAGGCGCTGTTAGATTTTCTTCACACCTTGATCACATTCATGTTTTAGAATTTTCCTGTTTTCTTTCTGTAATTCATTCACTCCCATGTTGCAATCTGCCATTAATGGTTTAAAACAAGGGAGACCGGCGAGGGCATATAATATTCGTTTCGGCAGGTTCTGCAATTAATAATATATGGTTGCTGTGCAACTTCTTAAAATTCTCCTTCAACCATTCAGTTATTATTGTGTGAATGGTCTGATATAAAAAATTTTCGTTTCTTAGTTAACTAAAGAGGTTGAAAACAGATTTTGGATTGAAGCATCAAACTGCCCATACATGCACAGAGTGCAACAAAACTGGTGTGGTAAAAACTGGTATAAGACACCACTTACAGCAAAAATGAAAGGAAACTGATACATGAAATTTAATACATGCAAAGAAAGGGTACCAAAACTGAAGACAGGAACTAGCTTTTTGTGTCCCGTTCAAATTTCCCTTGCAGTGATTTGCCTTTTTGTTTAGTCCATTTTATGATTGACCTGGCCAAAGCATCCATGGGGTCTATGCATTTTTTCTGAAGAGGATCATTTTGAGGTAGAAGACCCTGAAGTTCATCAGAAGCAACAATCACAACGTTCACTGCCCTCATCAGAAGAATCTGGATTGCTATTCTCAATAGATTTTGTGCTCCTTCCATGTCCCTTCTCCTCAATGCTTCAATTGCAGGAATTATAATGTGCTCGGTGGTTGTCTTTTCTGGCAACACAACCTCAAAGCCCTGATCATTGTGGTGATAGGAGAAAACACTACAAACTGTGTCACTTACGGTCATGTCACAGAACCTGAAAGTTAGAAAGTACTACTGAACTACCATTAGGCTAGTAAGTAGCCCACCTGCCTCTTAGTGTTAGTCAGGACCTCCATTTACTTCCAAGAAAATACCGATAAAACATTACAGTAAAGTTGAACAGGTAAGAGTAAAACACGTACCTGATTCTGCAGCTTTTCCTGATAAATGCCACCAGCTAAAGTAGCATTCAAAGCAAGCACACCAATTCTCACACCACTCCCAGCTTCAAGTGGCTTCAACTTGGCTTCCTTGAGCTCACTAGCAACAGAGTCACCAATATGAAAAAATGGCAGCAAACAGCCCTCTGATATCTCATCATGCCACGCATGCAAAAGATGGCACGGCATAACTATACAACGAGCACCAGACTGATCAAGAAACTTCCTTTTACACCTGAAATTCTCAATGATCGCATCAACATTCAATCCAATTTTATCATTGGTTCTGCTAAATGAACGGCAGGAACTATACAATGGTAGCTCGCTAGTTATCGAAGGATCACTGCAGACAACAAATGGAATGCTGACTTCTCCATCTCTTGAGCTCATCCAAACGAGCTTTTCTAGGAAAATAAGAGTAGACAAAACAGATACGCCTCCAATGACGCCAACTGTATTCTCTTGTTTCAGCAAAGAACTGGGTTTCTGATATTCTTTTGGTGCTGTACCTGACCCTGAAATCTTATTGAATTGTGGACTTTTGCTGTCAACAATTTGTACAAGAACCCAAGAAAATTTTACAGCTACTGACAGATTTGGACTTACTCTATACTTGGTTCTTTTCTTGTGTGCACTGCCTATAAGAAATGGAGGATAGTTCAATTTACGGAAACACAACGCCATCCTATAACTAAAATCTTCTGTGCTTTGATAAGGAAAAAAAAAAAAAACTAAAATCTTCTGTGCACTCAAGAACTCTAGATTTCTACTCTAAAAAAAATCAAGAAATGCCATCACCAACGCCAAATCCCATTTCAAAGAATCCAGAACGCCAACACCAATTCTTCTACATCAACCAAGACGCTTCTAAATGGCAGTTTTTTTTATCAGAGGACATGTCTAAACCACACCGTTTGACTAAATATCAGGAAAAATCCTGCAACACCCAGATCAGAACTCACTAAACTAAACTAGTTAAGCCATAGGGTAGTTTTGAGTGTTAGAGCTGAAGGACCAAAACCCCGTGAATTAGACAAAAATGTAATAGACCAACATATATAAAGTTGTCAGAAGCTTTGGAGACTTTTAAGGCAGGTAAGGACAAGATCCTCCCACTCTAGAGGATGGCCTGTCATATGTTGTATTGTCAATGATGAATAAGAATGGAGAATTATAATTTTTATTTTATTTTATTTTTATTGTTGTTGATCATTCTCAACCGTCCGAGTAGTATGATTAATCCAATAACTGATAGCTACATATTTATACAGAGACAAAAGCATCTATCTATCTACTATTTTCTGTCTCTGCATTATTTTTTTAGAGAAATGATTTAGCACCCATGTGACCTGAATTATAAACAATATATGCTTTTAGGAAAAAACTATTAATAATCCCTCGAATTTATGTGTTTATTTCATCAAGTGTTTTTATATTTATTATATTTTATAAAAAAATTAAATATTTATTTGATATAATATTAAATTATTTAAAAAAAAAATAAAAAATAAAATTAATATTTAAATATTTAATATTGTATCAAATAAATGTTTAATAATTCAATATTATATCAAATAAATATTTAAATTTTTTTTAAAATATAATAAATATATAGAGACTCAATGAAATAAACTATAAAAATTTAAGGACTACATAATAAATTTTTCTGTTATAATAATTTTAGCAATTATTCAAAACAAATTCCGCCAAGTGCATTATAAATTATAAGAAATATAAAAATAATCATTTTTATGTGTTCAAACATTAACTAATCAATTTCAAACTATATATAACTATAAATATTTTTTAATAATTAATTTAACGACTATATATATTAAAATTTGAATTTTGAAACGTCATTGAAGCAAAAGCAGCTTCTGCTAGCTCATCCAAGGTTGTTAATTATATGTATTGGTTGCATCCTAGCAGGGTTGGAACTGAACCAACAAATATTTTTCTATAATCTGTCACATCTAATAAGAAAGTGAACCGAAAGAAAAATCTGGGAGATGCATCTAGCAGCAGAACTGGCTTACATCTATCTTTTTCATAACCAAGCAACCAATACAGTATCAGTTGATCGATTGCAAATTCTGTCTTTAGCCGTGGTACAAAAATTATTGCGGAAAAAAATGTTTTGCAGAAAGAGACAGGAGTTCAATAGAAGTTCGACAACCAGACGCTGTGATCAATACTACATAATTTTCGAAAGATAAGGTACGATGAAACTCACTTCTTTACGTGGATGCAATTTTTTTTTTTGAAGTCATTTCTTTTTAATTGTTGTGCTTTTGAGCTCTAATATCAATTTCTCATAATTTTCTATTTTTATTAAATTATTTATTTTCTATTTTTACCATTAGTTGAATAATATGTTATATAAGTTACACAATGAATAATAAATTATAAAACTTTTTTATTATATTATTTATTTATTTTATCTCTATCATTAAATAATATTAATTTTTTTGATTTTTTAACTTAATAATAAGTTACATAATACTAGTGGTAAATCCGCATTTTACGTTGATTGTAAATAATATATATATTTGAAAATAATTAATTAAATAATTTTAATAAATTATATTATTATAATTATAATTAAATTAAATAAAAATGAGAATTTAAAAAGTTTTTGTAATAATTTTATTTTATTAATTTTTGTTAAGAATATATATATATCTCTATAATATATATAAATGTACCAGCGGGGGGAGAGGGGGGACAGACAAAATTATGAAAAAATATTCATTCATTATTATATAAACTTGGATAATTTTGTCATTTACTAATAAAAGTAAAATTAAATTAATTAAAATCTAATTTTAATTTGATAGAAAGTATATTTTCTATTTTTATTAGGTTAACATCTATTTTATCTCTAATAAAAATTAAATTAACTAAAAAATAATTCTAATTTAATTGAAAGTATGTTTTTTATTTTAATTAGGTTAACTTCTATTTTATCTCTAACAAAATTAAATTAATTAAAATGTAATTATAATTTAATTGAAAGTATATTTTCTATTCTAATTAGGTTAATTTTTATTTTATCTCTAATAAAAATGAAATTAATTAACAAAAAATTCTAATTTAATTGAAAGTATGTTTCCTATTTAATTATGTTAATTTCTATTTTATCTCTAACAAAATTAAATTAATTAAAATTTTGGTGATAATTTTGTTAAAATATATATTTTGATGTTTTTATAAAATTTAACAAAAAATTAAAATTAAATTAATTAATATTTATCATTTAATTATTAGTTTAATTTAAAGAAATAAAGTGCCATAGTTCAAATAAAAAATATATTAAATATAATATTTAAAATTTATTTATTAATTTTTAATATGTTAAAGTATTTCATAGTATAATAAACTAAGAAATTCAATAAAAATATATAAAAAATTATAAAATTATGACCACACATTACGCATGGTGTTAACTAGATTCATATTAGTTTTTTCCTTTTAGGCAATGTCATATTATTAATTTCTGTTGTTCTTGTTGGTGTTAATAGAAAAATTAATTTTTAAATTTTTATTTGAATTTGTGTAGAACACCACAAACATGGATAAAATTAATCAAAGAATTCAAATTTTTGGCACTATTGTAGATTGTACCAGAATCTCGCCTAATTAAACCAAATAATCTAATATATCTCATCGATGACAATAAGAAAGACTGGTTTATCTAATAATTATAAATGTGGAATACCACAAGTGTTAATTTCATCTGCAGTAAACTCAAAGAAAAAGTTTACTAAGAAAAATAAATTTGGGACCTTCCAGAATCTCAATCTTTGAGCATTTATGCCAAGCAAAAAAAAAAATCACTTTTCTTTTATCAATGTTGATAGAAGTTGTTCTTAAAAAAAATTAACTTAAAAAAAATTATCATCTCTTTTATAACGAAAATTCTATTAGAACTTATAATTTGCAACATAATCCGTTTAAACAACATGATAAAATATAAAATTAAACATATTTAGATTTAAAATAAAGGATACGGACCATAAATGGATCAACCCATTTAAAATATAAATAAAATTATGTTCAGTGTAAACTAGTATTTTTTATTAGTTAGTACAAATAGTTAATTTTCAATACAATAAGAGAGGAGAGAGAGATTGAGGGTCAAATTCTGCTTTCCTCAAATTGGATGTTCACATTACTTAAACTACTAGTGGGGAACAGTATAAACTAGTATTACTAATTGTGTATTGACAAAAAAATTAGCATTCATATTAAGTATTGGTACTAATTAAAAGTAAAATATTTATTTATTATATTATATTTGAGTAATTTTAAATATAATTTTTTATTAAAATATTATTTACTAAATTGTAACAATGTTAAAATATTATCTATTTTAACAATTTTTAATACTTTTTATTTAAAAATATTGATATATTTTAGTGTTATATTCATATTTTGATGCCACCTGTTTATTGCTGACACAAAGTATGCATAAAGTAGCAATTTGCCCCCTGAACTTGGATGCGATGACCAATTAACCCAAATTTTAATTTTTTTGACCAATTATCCCACCAACTTGGAAAATTTAGCCAATTAGCCCATATTAGCTAAATTCAATTCAGTCCAAAACAACTTTTTTTAACTAATTCACCCTAAAACTTTCAGTTATTGACTAATGAGGTGCAATTTATCAATATCAAAAATATGAAAGACATTATTTAGTTAAAATTAAAAATAAATTTTATTTTTAGGAATTAATATTCAATTTAAAAATAAAATAAAATTATAATACGGAAAAATATAAATAATTTTTAAATTTTTTGCATAAATTTAAAATAAAATGATCAATTATTTTTTAAAAATTAAAAATTAAAAAATTAAATTACATCTATTTAACTTTTTTATTTTTTGATCACATAGTGCTTATTTATAGTTAAATAATCATATATTTAGTTTTAAAAATTATTGAATTTATTTTTTATTTTTTATTTTTTCATTTCATGCATACAGATATTAAAAATATGAGTAAAAATAAAAGATTGATAGCATAAAATTTCAAATAAATGTAAATCAAAAAATATTATTTTTGAAATTTTTGAGTTTTAATATTTTAACTTATTTATATTTAAATCATATATTCACCTTAAAGAAATTAATTTTTCAGTAAATTTACTTTTATTATTCTATCAAAAACACATCTCCCAAACTTTTTCACGTGGGTAGTTTATATCGATATTTTTTTATTTAATTCACTCAAAATATTTTATAAATTAGTAATTAGATTCAATTTTAATAATTAAATTTTAGAAATTTTTAAATAAGAATTTTTATTTTTCTATATTTCTTTATGTATATTCAAAATTTTAGTGCTCTCAGTCTATTACTCTTGCTCATATGTTTTTTATATCTATTAATGTTCATGAATAAAAAATAAAAAATAAAAAATAATTTATAATTTTAATTTTACTTTTACTTTTAAAAAATTAAAACATTGAATAGATAATGCAATTTAATTTTGTTATTTTTGAATTTTAAAAATTATTGATTCTTTAAAATTTTATATTTAGTAAAAATTTAAAAAATTTCTAAACTTTTTCTCTATTTCTTTAATGTGAATATACAATTTAAATTAAATTAACGAAATTTTTTTAAAAATTACATACTTTTTTACATTTCTTAATATCTATATATTTAAATATTAAAATTAAAAATTAAATATAAAAATTTTTAAAACCACATTCATAATTATTTGATTATATACATGAGCATTATTTGATCATAATTAAAAGGATAAATAGAAGCAACATATTTTTTAATTTTTAATTTTAAAAAATAATTGATAATTTTATTTAAATCTACGCAAAAAATTAAAATTATTTATATTTTTTCTGTATTTTAATTTTCTTAATTTTAGTTTATTTTTAAATTGAATATTAATTCCTAAAAGATAAAATTTAAATTTAATTTTTACTAATTCATGTCTTTCATATTTTTAATTTGATAAATTGGACCTAATTAGTCAATAAATGAAAGTTTTTGGGGGTGAATTAGCTAAAAAAAGTTGTTTTGGACTGAATTAAATTTTTTTGAAAAGCTAGCACGGGCTAATTGTCCAAATTTACCGAGTTGGTGGAATAATTGACCAAAAAGCTAAAATTTGGGTTAATTAACTATTGCATCCAAGTTCAGGGGGCAAATTGCTACTTTATCCCATAAATTACCAACACTAAGCTGTATAGGAAAAGGTCATTTATGAGTTATAATATGTTAGCCATCTCAAATGGGAATTAAAACAATTAAATGTCATAGCAGTCGATTCAATAGCATATCATATCAAGAAAGAAGAATTGAAATTGCAGTAGGGTCCACCATAATTATTCAGAATTACAACAGTTAAATGTCATAGCAGTCTAGCATGGCATATTATATAAAAAGATGAGAAATTACCTGATTAATGATGCATGTAAGTCCTGTACTTGTACTGTTAAAAAAAAAGACGAGAAATTGCAATAGGGTCCACTCAGTGTTTATATAATTCATTAAAAAAAGGAGAAATATATAAGAGATTCTTGAGGAATATTACAATGAAACCACCTAAATCTAATTATTGATATTGGCATAATTTGCCTTGGGATTTTTTGTTTTGTTTCAGTGGGATTAGTGGGGGATGGTGATTGCTTTTGCTTGTTTCTTCTAGTGGGATTGGTCTTTCTGGCTATGATGTTCTAACATTTTGCTCACTAGATTCCTCTTTTATGCTTTGATTTTGATGTTGGTTGAAATAAAAAATTTTGACTCATTGTGTATTCATCTACCAGGCTTTTAATTGGCCCTGCTCTGCTCACAATTCACACAAATAATTTCTAACTCTATCTTACCAAATTGATAAAATTTTCAAACAATCATTTGAATTTAATAATTGCGAAGATAAAAAGATGGGGCTTGTCCACCTCTCTATATGAGGTCACAATAAAAAAATTTTAAATGAAAAATTAATAATCAATAAATTATATAATAAAAACTAATTTTCTAAATGAAATAAAAATAAATTTTACAAATCCATTAAAGTATTTTCACAGACAGTAAAAATATTATCTTTTAGTTATTTATGTTGAAAGGAAAGCCCCACATAAATACAGTATTTTGATGCCTTCATAATATTGAGGTTTTTAGTAGTTGTAAGTGATATTATGGGTTAATTTCAACATTAATGAATTTAAAAATAGATTATTTTCTCTAAGTGTAAAAGTTTTATTTTCGCATTAAAGATCATTATAAATTTCAACTTTGTACTTTGTTATAGTATTTGTCTCACCAATGGGTGCAATTCCTACCATTAATATTAAAATGGGTGCTACCTATATTAAAATTATAAATTTAGTTTATTATTAGTTAAATTTATAGCAATTTTGATTAGTTTGTAATCAATTTATAGTTATTAGTTTAACAAATTCTATATATTTATATTTGATGAAAAAAAGAAGAAGTCTGAATTCAATCTAAAAATACAAGTCGATAACAAAGAACAAAAGCTCTGATCTGGCTATATATATCTAATATTGTTCTAACAAATATAATTTTATTTTTGACCATTTACAAAATTAGAAGAAAAAAATTTAATTTAGGATGAAATCATATGTCCATAAAAATGTTGACTAATAGATCAAACAGTGCGAGCGTCGTAGCAAATACAATTCAAATTAAATGAAGTGCTCATCAATAATTTTTCCAATTTATTATATTCATATTTTTATGACACTAACATTTATTTATTTGACAAGACAAAAAATAGGAATCTTTATTTAAATGTCCTAAAAACTAAAGTCAATAATTAAAATATTTCAATTTTTTTAAAATTATTAGCGTGCCCTAAAACCTAAAAATAATTACGGGAATGTATCCAAACGTAACGACCACGGTCCTTCAGCTCAAAACTATCGTACCTTGAGTTAAAAGCGTTTCTTTTTCTTTTCTTCAGCTAAATTTTGCAGCCAACATTAAAACAAAACCAAAAATCTTCATACACAGAAAAATCATCTTAATTTCTTCAAAAAACAACAAAATTGAGATACATAATACATATCAGAGCAACAAAAATTCAACGAAAGTCAGAGCATTCTCATTTAGATATCAACAAAAGAAACTTCAAAAAACGAAACTGAATCTCAACAATAAATCAAAGATGCAAGGTAAAGCATTACTACACAGATCTCTATTACTCCTTAAAAAATGCTAGAAAATCAAATGCATGCATGAAAGCCAACTATCATCATCAATAAATCTATCAAAAAAACAGTGTTCCTCCAAAAATTGAAAGTGGATTATTGT
>CATIWM010270374.1:0-16440 GCA_949671775.1 Mallotus repandus
ATTTACATAATTATTTATATTAATTCACTATCATTAAAATAAATATAATATTTAATTATATAATATTTGTAAATGACTATTAAAATCAAATAATTTGGATGAATATGTAAAAAATATAAAGTATGGGTGCAATTTGTAAAAATAATAAAGAGTAAGAAAATAATAAATAATAAGAGATATAAAAAAAATATAATAAAAATATTTTTTTTAATGTATAAATTGATGTTATGGGTTGGAGATGAAATACTGTACAAACAATAAATTTAATGTAACGTATACAGTAAATTTATTATTTGAGTTAGAGATGGCCTAACAATATCTTGAAAGGGAATGTAATTAGAGACATACATTTCATATGTACAATTATTAGATAAAATTGCAACAGTCGTTTCAATTTATTTAAGATGCATTTTTGGTTCCTATTTTATTGTCACGATTCCCATTGTATTCTCTTGGCATACTAGATATGGGAGATAATACCTGAAATCATTGAGTAGGAGCTGGTTTCATCTAAGTTTCTGTTTGTTTGCTAAAAATATTTTTTTGAAAAATATTTTTTTTTATTTTTTAGTGTTTAAATTACTTAGAAAAAATAAATTAAAAGAAAATAATGTATCAATCAAATAAAAATTACTTTAAAATAAGGAAAAATAATTTACCATTTTAAGGATGGAAAAATATTTTTCAATACTTTTTCTAATGTCTTCTCTCCTTATTTATTGTCTTCTTTTTTATTTTTCAATGCATTTTTTCTATTTATTATTTTTTTAGTATTGCAACCAAATATAAGAAAATATTTTATTTGGAAAATATTTTCTCTAAAAAATATTTTCTAGAGAAAATATTCTGCAAACAAACGGAGCCTAAATGATATTTTTAGTTTAAAATATAATGTGCATAATTTCGTTAAAATAATTATTAAGAAATTTTTAGGGTCAATCTAATATATTTAAATTTAATGAAATTAGTTAGTGTTGAATAAATTTCAAGTACGTGTGATTTATAGGGGAAAAAAATCATGGAATATGATAAATGATAAGTCCAAAAATGCACTCATATGTTTCTTAGTGGCATGACACAAAATAAATGGCCAATCTATATATTACATCTATAATGTGCCTTTCCACCATTGTGTATAATTTTTTTTTATTGAGATATGAATGAATGGACATACTTTTTCAATTATGCTATTATAAAATGAAAGATAAGGAAGGAATTAAAAAAATGTTTAAATGTACGAAAAAGATAGTGCAGATGAAAGCAATCTTAGCTAGTCTAGCCTTGTGATGAAGAAGGGTTAAATACCATCCACAAGGAGTGAAAAAAGAGAAGAGCTTTTGCTTTAAAAGGGTCACCCACTTTCTGCAATTTATTACCAATAATTTTGTACAATTAATATATATATATATATATTCTTTTTTGTTCTAAAATCATGCACTAACTTTATCTTCCTGCTTTTGAGGGGAAAAACTTAGATTCCTTATATAATCTATCACTTATTGATTAAACAACCCTAATGTTTCCTGCTTGGGATAGATAATCACAATTAAAAGTGCAAGGACACGAACAAATCTTTACCATAAAAAGATTAATTAAACTAAGATTTACTCCATATACTTAGGGAATCCCTTTCTTTGATTTGCTTGAAATCATAGCTTTGTTCACCACTGCACAGCCACTACGTGTTAATTTTCACTAATTTTTACTCATTATGTTCCCAAGAAAATGCTACTTTTCATAGTATCCTAACTATTTATGTTGTGAAAAATTGCTAGTTAATTACAGCAATTAAAAAGTTTAAGACTGATGGAGTGATGAAACTTTGATCTAATATTCAATGTAGAATCTTGAAAATTAGAAATCTCATCTTTTAAATCAATAAATTGTATTTTTTTAGTACTAAAGTCATATTTAGAATTATGATATTAAAAATTTCTAAAATATAAAATTAAAAAAGACCAAATGAGAGAATAGTCAAATGATGACTTTTTTCAAGGGTGTATAGTTCGGATCCCACCGTTGTTGATTTAAGAGAGAGAAATGTCGTTCTCTATTATGCAGTCCATAAATATTTAAGTCATAACCTCTCAATTAATCCAAAAAAATTGAAAAAAGGCAAATAATATATTGATTTGTAGGCTAATTAAATTATAGATAATTTTTATTAATATTGATAGATAATATGTCATATTATTATTTGGATGATATATATTTCATTATGATAATTATATTATTTATTATTATTTTTTAAATCATGAGCTCCGAATAATCCAATTCTATGGTAGTAAATATTAGTAAAATGCTATGTAAATGGCTTTTGGTCATTAACTTTGCTAATATTGGCTAAAAACTTGTGTGTGTATATATATATATATATTACAACTATTGAGATCATAATAATTAGCAAAGAGCAAGAAAATGTTGCCATCTTATCTTCAATTTCCGGAAAGAAACATGATCCAAAAGGAAAATTGATGACAAAATTAAAATAAAAATGAAAAAAAAAACAGTCTAAGATGGAGGCTCTTGTTTCAAGAGATTAGTAAAAAGGCATATAAATTAAAGAGATTAGGTGAAAAGTAGAACAGAGAATTAAGCTCAAAAGAAGAGAATTTGATAGCTAATTAAAGAGATTTGCAGCTCATCAAACACAACTTTTGTACTCTAAATTAATCATAACTTCAATCAACTGTACAAGTGACAAGAAGTTTGAATTTAAATTTTATAAGTAGTATGTATGGTTTGGAAGGAGATTTTTCATATCTTTTGAGATTACCAAAAAATTAAAATAAATTATCTTATTAGCCCTTATAATAATAAAAAAAAAAAACTTGAAGAAAACATACGTTAATAAAGTTTTATCCTCCTTATAAATCTACTTGACTTAAATTTCAGATTAGTTTGAGCTCTTATGACTACTAAATACTGAAAATATTAGAAAGGAAATAATGACAATTAGTATAAAAAAGCAATAAGAAACGACAAATTCCCTTCTTATGTTATGCTTAAGGGATTTTAATTTAAAGTTGTAAAGTAATAATCATCTTTTTTTTTCTTTTTTTTAATATGATTCTAAAGTAACAACATCTTTAAGGTTTAAAGAAGAGATGCTTATCTATGTCGTTTCTTTTGTTTGTTTTTTTTAAAGGGTTTTCCCTTAATCTTGCTTTTATGTTCTACTTTAATATTAATTACTTTAAATTTTAATTTTTATTATTATTTAATTTTGAACCCCTTATACCATGACTTTCTAATGCTTTCCAAAGATGAGAATGTTGGGTTACGAAAATCAAAGAAAAAAAGTTATTCTTTTAACAAAACGCATCACAAACACATGAAAAGTAGTGCTCTCTTTTGATATTTCTTAGGGAAGATTTTGCTTTTCCCTCCTTCTAAAGTAGAAAAAAGTTGCTTCTCCTTTGCACTACTCTTACGTTTTGAATCATACCTTAATCTTAATTACTCTTTTTTCTCACAATTTAATATAATTATCTCTTCAAGTTGTAATTACATTATTGGCCAAAAAAAAAGTTATAATTACATAACATTTTGAATATATTAATCATATATAACACTCTCGATCTATATTATTATTTTAACATTCCCTTTGTTTTTTTGATCGAATACCAACCCATATTAGTTGTGAAAAAAACATATTTACAAATAATTAATGTACGACAACATACTTTTTTAAATACTTGAATTTTTTTAGTTAAAAATTCAACACAGTAAAATTAATATCTATGCATTTATAATAATAGAGAATAATCAAAAGGAATAAAGAGAAAATTTCTTCGCCGCATCGACATTTGATTGATTACCCCACAAATATATGAGGTAGTATATAATTTTTTTTTTATCTTTATTGTTTTAATATGTATTCATCGTGTGAATCTGCACCCTTCATTTAAAAATTAAGTTTGCTAATCATAATAATCAATTCAACAATAAGTATAGAATTAGATTAATCAAGCCGAGTTGGAATTAGTTTAAAATTGAGTTGAAAATTTCTTGATTAATCTAAAATTATAAATGCACAGTGGAATTTATGTACAAAAATAGTTCTAAAGGTACAAAAGTGTTAATTTGATTAGTAGAGTATAGTATAGGTGATGTCCTCTCCGTTTGCACGTGGAAAAATAAGCAAAACTTTTAGCTACTTAGGACTTAGGACTTAGGACTGAGGACTTGGTCTAGTCTGATTCAATCTTGACTTGGAAACAGTACTCTCAGTTACTCATCCTTGTAATTTCCACATATTCCATCTTTTATTCTTTCTAGTTTCTTCATTTCTACGGTTGATGTTAGCATTAAAGTGCTAATGCAGTTTTACAAATTTTCTTGTGTATAAAACTTATTAGAAAAAAAAATTTAGGTTATTATTTCTTTTGTATTTGAATCATTATCTACAATCTATTAGACTCTGACTAATTTAATTTAAGACAATAAAAACAGTAAAGATCTTTCAATAACTAATTTAATATGATTACATATCATACAATTTAAACTTAAAATATCATCTAAGTAAAAGCAATCTTCTGTAAAGTGATTTCAACAGTTGTTGGTAATAAATAAAGTCTTGGACTTAGGAAAATAATGAGTGGCAATTGGCTCTTTTTCCACATCATTGTCCATTATAGAGACAATTAATGTAAAAAATCACAATATTTGCGGCTTCAAAAAATTCATTTTAATTTTTAAAATAATTTAATTTAATTAATTCTAATACAATTATTTGATAAATGCTATTCATCTGGTACGTAAATAGGTGGAATGAGATGCAAAGCCATTAAAGGTTGTCACAGCTGGAAATGTATATAGCTGAGAAGTCCTCCTGCATGAATAAAAGGAAAGAGTTCCATGGTATGCATGCTTTATTTATTGCTACTAGAAAAAGACCAAGTAGAGAGTACGAGCAACGTGGAAAGCTATATGTATCATAAATCTTCAGATTTGATGAATTTTCCTTTTTATAGAGCTTCATGGAATGTGAACCTACTCAACTTGACACTTGAGGGTTCCCCTCCAATTATGCCTAGTTGATATGGATAAAAAGATTCCTGGAATTGCCTGTATATATTTGATTTTAAAAAAAAAAAATTTAAACTCTAATTAGTTAAATTTTTTTTATTGTATACGTTATTAATTTAGAGTGTGAAAATGTGATATATATTTTAATATAGATATATTATGAATATTATCTATGTATTAAATAATTAATTATAGTGAATGGTAAAATAGTAGAAAATTTTCTCCTTTGAAAAAATTTTGTTCTTACATATGATTGAAATGTTAGTATAAATAAAGATAAATGTATCAATAATCATTAGAATCTACTGATAAAAAGTTATTTTTATTTAAATGACGTCTTGAATTTAGTCGTGGTGTGTGTAATCGTGTTAAATTAATAATTGTGAAACTTTTATCATCTCTATCATTTTGTTTGAACCAAATCAAATTAGTTAGAATTGAACAATCTATTAATAACAATATTTAGACTAAAAAAATAGAGGTAAGTGTCTTGCTAAATTCCATCTTACTATAACTAAAATTCTAAAATAAAATTAGAAAATTATATATTTATCTACATATTGATTTTACATGTACAAGAATGTATTACACATATATGTTTATTTTAGACCTCATCCTCTATGGAATATACTCTTTGGACGGTAATAAACAAAGTACCATTTTTAAAAATTTTTTGTCTAAATCATCGATATTTAAAATCTGCTGAACTCTCATTGATTCAATTCGATTCGAATAGGACCACAAAGATGATAAATATCTTTTAACAAGTAAATAAATCTCTTCTAATAACTAATTTAATGTAATTGCATATATAAAAATTTGAACTCAAACATCTAATTTAAGAAATAGTAGCTTCTTGTCAGTTAATTTGAACGACTTTTTTTTTTCAATTATTAGAGTTTAAGTGGTTTATTAATTTTTCACCACAAGAAGGGAGAGTAGGGGAAGACGAGAGTTCGAATCTTACTCTCCACATTTATATATATATATATATATATTACCACTTGAACTACTCGTAAATGATTATTGATATAATTTTTATAATTTAAATCAATGGAGATATATTTTGTTGACCCATAAATTTAATTTTCATTTTTGTCAAATTTGTTATATGTATTATTTTTTTTGAAAGGATTTAATAGGAAATTTGGAAAGAAATTAAATAATGTTAAATATCATAAAAGCTAATAATGGTTATGATGTGTCCTAGTGCTTCTTAAATATGATTCCCAATATATATATATATATATATATATATGTATATTTGGAAGTATCCAATATTTGATTGCCAATTTTTTAATCAAAGTTTTGGTTAACTCAAAAACATATGTCCCACCCACAAAAGCCTAATAAGATCATGATATAAGGAAAAGGTGTTACAGTTGATTATCTAAGAATTATAAATTGCATCAATCATGATGGATATATTTATATAAAACTTAGTATTTGCCCCATTTCATCTGGAGAACCTACTACAATTCATTGAGCCATTATGAACAACATAATCATTATGGGATCATTATACGACCCCATAAATCTATGGTCTCATCTAAGGTGGTCAAATTCCTCAAGCTTCATCAATTATACCCAAAAAAAATACAATATTTTAGGAAGTACTTTAGATTCTAATTGATTTTCCCTTCTCAAATTTATGCTAATATGAAAGGATGGCAAGAGCAATATGATTTTCCCTTCTCATGTTTAGACTGTTAAATGAACTTTTAATAATCCCAAGTTTTTACCTATATTACAATAAATTATAATACTTATAAAATATAAACATAAATTCATTTTAATTTATTTTATTCAATAGTTATTATTAATATTGACTCTTTTTATGTTTAAATTATTATTATTTAAAATTCACTGAATTCTGATTAATTCAATTTAGTTCAGACAAGACTAACAAGAAAGTAAAAATTTTTTGATAACTAATTTTACATGATTACATATATCACGATTCAAAATTAGAAAGGTGGTTTAAGCAAAGTTAAGTAAACTGATGTAAAAGAAAAATTGGAAAAAGATTGTTAACATTAATTATCAACTTGAAGGAAAATATGTCCAATAGTGCATGTGTTTGAGCATGATCTTGGATGCTGAACACCCTCAAATGGTTGCTTCTGTGCTTATAAGCTGTAGAAATAAATAATAAAATGCCAAAAAAAAAGAATATTACCACACTGTTACATATCCACTCAAGTAGGTATATATAGCTAGCGATATAGTTTCATTTCATGCACGACTGCACTTGAATCCATGCATTAATTGACAGGAATTAAACTGTTGGAATCTTGAAAAGCAAACAAGAAAATTAAAAGGGCAATAAATACAAAAAAAAAAAAAAAAGAACAAAGGAATTGCATGAAAATAATAATTTACAATGTGATTTTACACAAAAGAAGCAAAAATTCTATCATGTTCTAGCCCTAAAAGTTTTATATATGACAATCTTAAAAAAGACTAAACTAATCAAACAACATAAAAGAACAAAGGATCGAACATGAAGTTTTTTATATTGACTCATGGATTTTGAAAACAATCCGTCTATCAACAGATTCGAGAAGGCCAATGTCATCTATTGATTGATCCTCAGCACTATCATCATCATCAATGGAGATGTTCAGATCAAGTGAGACACAAGGGCTTGTCTCCTCCATTGATATTGTAGCACCACCATGACCCTTCTCTTCTTCTTGATCTTGAGAACTAATATTGTTGCTATTATTATGACAATCTGTTTTTTGCTTGACGTTTGGAGAACAAGCTCTTGATCTTGAACTAAAACTTTCACAGCTCAAAATGATAATTGCATCTCTAAGACCAACTTCTTCACCACTCGCAATTGTTATTCTTCCTCTTTCAATTGCTCTTTTGAACCCCATTTGCGAACAATAGTCTGCTTGTTCGACATCTTCCACTAAAAAGACCCTATGTGGATTGCTTGACACTGCTTCAGCAAATCTTTCGATATAGCTGCAGCTTTGTTCATCTCTTGATCTTTTATTTCTACAATCTTCTGTTGAATCTGCTCTTGTAGATGAGAAACTGCTCAAGGCAATTGAAATGAAGCTATTCTGCGAGCCGAAAATTAGCTTAGCTAATTCCTTAGCTATCTTCTCTTTAGGTTCCATATCAACTCCTTGAAAAAATAACCAAGTTTCTTCTTTAACGTGATCAATACTGCAACTATTTCTCATCACTTTCCCTTTTCTTCTTGCCATGCCTGACCTGCATTGCAAGATCGTGCTCGCGATATCAGGGATTATATCCTTCTGCCATGGAACCTTCTTCTCCAATGCATTGCATAAGATTTTCAGGTTTTCAGCATTCAGTTCTTTGAACCTGTGAAGATAATCAATTTCCATAACATCGCTGGAAGAAGTTGAGTTAGGATCTGCAGAATTTGGGTTCGACAACGAAAATGGTAGTGTTGGTTTATGATATTGATCTCTAATATTGGGCTCTGGGATGTACATTCTCAAACTGGGTTCAGTGCTGACACAGCTACTGATCTTGTTGACAGATTCTGAACGAACCCAGAAATGGTGGTCTTTCCATGATTGCTTGGGTTCCATAATTGGCCAGTCATGATGATGGGTTTGGTGCAAGTATTGCTGGTCATATGAGAAGCAAGAAGTAGAAGAAGAAGGTGATGCAGAAGAAAATGTGATGGTTTTCTCAGAAGAATAGTGTTTTTGATGGACTGAACTGCAAAATGAGTTCCACTTTTTGCAAAGATCTTTGATTGAGACACAATCCTGAAAGATTTAAAAACACACAAAAAAAAAAGCTCAATTTCCAACATATACAGTTAATATTAAATTTTAGAAGGTTTAATATAATTAATTATGTTAATTGTTAATTACCTGATCATTACTGTTGTTGAGTCCTTTGGTCTCATTTTTGTATTGTTGAAGCCATGCAGGAAGGCTAGAAGTAGTTGTGGAGTCACTATTACAAGTACTATTGTGTAAGCTTCTAGCCTCATTCTCAAACTTGGATGTACAATCAACACAGCAAGTGAGTTGCTTCTCTTCTTCACCTTCAACTAAAATCCAACATCTAGACCCCCCATTTTGATTACCAACTTTATTGCTTATGGACTCGCTTTGTACACCACTGAAAACAAAAAAGGAAAAGACCCCAAGAAAAAAGTTTATAAATTAGACGAAATTGATATATATATTCACTGTGTATTTTTTTAACCGAAGAGAAGGTAAAAATCGAACTATTGATTTATTGATACTTTAAAGAGAGTTATACCGTTTACTATTCAATCTTCTAGTACAGTTAAATTTGCTTTGAAGTTCAAAATTTATAAAAAAAAATATATTTTTTTCTACTTTCAAATAAAATGAAATAAAAATTTTGCTCATTTTATGGCACATAAAATTTTACTAAAGCTTCTCCTTTTGTAATTTTTTTTCTTTTTCTCTCTCACAAATAAGAAGAAAACAGGTTTAACTTAAATTTTAAGTCAGCAAAAGGAAAAGCTAAAGAAGGACTTTATTCAGCAATTCTTTTCAATTATTCATTTTATTTTTTGTATTTATTAAGATAAAATATGTATACGTAATTTCCTTAATTGAGAAGAAATTGATCAAAGTCCAAATAGCAAGAAAGAAAGAGACTTTTCAAGAAAATGGCTACAATTATATGCAACTTTACCAAACTCTTTACCTGTTGGTGATGAGACTTAAGCCTAAGCTGCCTGCAGGAATTGTAAGAGCATGAAGACCCCAAATAGTTTCAAGTGATGGATGTCCTGATTTGCACTTCATGTAAGTCTGGAATGTTGCAATACCCATTAGCCAAAATTTACCATTACTTTCACCGATCCCACTGGCTAATTTCCCAATCTCCATGATCACATGCTCTATTAGTGGACACAAGTTGTTGGCTCTATACTCAGTGACACACTTAAGATCTCCTAAATTCAAAATAACCCCTTTACTCAAATAGCTTCTAACAAAAACCTTAAGATCTTCAAGCTTCTGGTCTACCTCTGCCCTAGAAGAGAGATAACTTAAAGAAGCTATTGGAAATGGCATAAACTTAATCTCTTTTAAAGCCTCAGGAACATCTCCTTTACTAACCTTATCCATCACTCCTTGAACAGCACCTTCTGTACTAGCAAGACACTCTCCTACAATCACAAGACTTCTTTTTCTTTTATTCAATAAATTTTCTATAATACTCATCACATCCTCATTTCTAATTGGATCTATAGTAGTAGGTGGTGGTGGTGGTGGTGGTGGTGTAGGTGTAGGTGGTGATCTACAGCTTAGTTTTGCTCCTACTTGAGTATGAGATAGAGCTAAAACATTGTTGTTGTTGTTGCTGCTCTCTTTAGACTTGCTACTAGTTACAGGAGCAGAATTTTGAGAGCATATTTCTAAAGAAACAGCTTGCTCAACGTTGCTTTTAACCTGAGTACTAGAAAAGCCAGCTTCTCTCATCACTCTGCTAACACTAGGATCATCTAAAATGGATATTATCAGCTGCTCTAGCTCTATTTTCACGGCTAGGAGTGGTTGCTGCTGGTTCTCGATTGATCCTCGTCGTTGATGAGCTTGAGCGCGCTTGAAAGCTGCAACCAGGGCATTAGAGATTGAAGGGTATTGTTGAGAGTGAGTACCTAACATAGGGCTTGAAGTTGAAGCTGGAAGACGATTAAGGGCAACGTTGAAACAAAGCTCTAAGGCTTTGCACTGAAGAGGGTGAGAGTGAGATTGAAGGCAAGCAGTTCTTAATAAACCAGTAGAGGAAGAAAGCATGGTGTTAGCTACATGAAGAGGAGTAACTTGGGCATGGCCTCGCCGTCTAGCCAAAGTCACAGCTTGTTTTACAACAGTTGCTGCCTCTGTGGTTAGAGCTTGTTGCACTGTGCAACCTCCTGCTCTCATTGTTTTTTAAGCCTTGAGTTAACGATAAAGAGAAGTGAGGAATAAAGGGTGTGTGAGAGATTGATCAAGAAAGGTTCCTTGGAGTTGATTTAAGCTTCATGGGCGGAGAAAGATGAGCATACTTTGAAGGTTTTTAGGGTTTGAAAGTGGCATAAATTTGCATATGATCATATATATGATCGAGGCTAGTAGTAGTAGTGGTGGTGGTTTTCAAGTGTATGAGAGGCTCTCTAGCTATGCTTTTGATAGGAGATTTTGGTGTGAAATATATGGAAGGTGAAGGTGTGGGCTAATGCCTTTCTTGTAGGTGAGGTAAAATTTGGGGTCCAAAGTCGAATTTGTAGCGGAAAGTGGAATGCATGTGCTGACAAGAGGGTCGAATTGCGCCAGTATCAAAGGCAATTCAGCTTTTGCCTTTGTTAAAAGGAAATATATATGTATATGGTTTTCCATTGTGGGTCTCTCTCTTTTATGCAAATCCCATTAAATAATTATTATAGAATAATAATGATACTAATAATAATATTTGTTGATTTAAATAAAAAGATTGTATTCTCTTAAATAAAATTTTATTGAATCTGTATAAAAAAATATATAAATATTAGAAGAATTTTACCACTTTTATTAATTTTATCTAACTGAAACTATTAAATAAACATATATATATATATATAACTACCGAATAATAAAAACATCGATAATATAATATATGTAATTATAACTTAAAAAATTATCATCATTATCTCCCCAGTGCACTACAAATCGAACCATAATCACTTTCTTTTACTCTTCAAACCTACTACTTTTCTGAGTATATAAAATCAATAAAAATATCCAATTACCACTCACAAGTCACAAGAAAAAGCATATCAAATCAGTAAATAAAAAGCCTACATAGTACTTGGAGATACTCCCTAATAAGCTACCTAGTAACTTAATAGTAATTAAGGATGTGTCATTAATTAAAAACATAAATAAATTCATTTATAGGTACTTATATTTAAACACGTATACACTTTCGTCAATGAATATATATTTCAATTTAAAATAAAATTTTAAGTATATATATATATATATATATATATATATAAATTCATATGCATAAATAAAAACTATTAATATTTTTTAAAAGTGGGAAGAATGAAAAAAATTATATCTATATTCTATATATATATTAAATTTTGAACTCCAAAGTCATTCAGTCCAAATTTTGACACGTACCCGTCCTCATAATTCAGTATTCAACTATAAACGCTTATGTGTTGAATTCTAAAAATTCATATTTTTTAATTAAAAAATATAAATATTTTATTCTATTTAAAACACTATAATTCTATTTCATTTTAAATATTTTTCTTCTACCCCACCAAAAATTATGTTTTCTATTTCACTTAAAACATATCTCATCTATTCAACTATAAAATATATATTTCTCTTCTATTTATTTAACGTCTTCTCATCTATTCAACCATAAATACATATTTCTTTTCTATTATTTAACATAAATTCTACTATTATTTGACTCAATATCTTTGAATTGAGTCTTTTTCTATTTTTCTGTTATTCATATTCAAAAATAAGGTATGTTCTTTTTTATTAAAATAATTTTGTTTATTTTTTATTTTATTGTGATTATATATATTCTGTTAATTTTAAAATAATTTTATTATTTTTATTTTTGTTGGAATGTGTTGTTACAGTACTTGAAAGTTGTAGAACAAAGGATATTGGCTCTTCTTGCTGGTTAGTATACAAGGATTTATCGAATTATATAGCTAATCAATGGTAATTAGTGTACATCTAATAGTTTTGTTAGTTTGTTTGAAAATATTAATGTTATAATTATATTTGATTTTCTTAATATATATATATATATATATATATATTTAGTCTCAAATTCAAATTTTTTTGTTTTTTTATTTTTCCTCTTTTTCAAACCCTAACTTTCTAATAATGTAGCATCACATGCTCAAACAACACGTCATCCTCAATATAGTTATAAAAATGATTGCTTTCAGTGGTTATTTTAAATTTGTCTTCAAGTGTATTAATTTTTACATAATATTTTATTATAGTTTATGATTAGCTAATTGTTTGGTTAAATTTGATAATTTAATTTAAAGATAATTTTGTTATATTTATTTTAGCTTTCATCTTATTATTGATTTTATTATATATATATATAAATTTTAAAATGTATATTATTTACAGTTTGTGCACGCGCAAATTGACTACTAAATAAAATCTAATTTTGTTGAGAAAATTTTGTGGGTTAAAGTAGAGATGGTGGGAGAGTTGATATGAGATGTTTTTATTTTTATTTTTAATTTTTTGTTATTCTCCAAAGTCGAGAGATGAAAAGAGAATTGGGACTATATGTCTCAAGGAATCGGGAACTGTGTACGATTTTTCTTCCGGACTCAAAGACAGGAATAAAGGGTTTCTCTCTATTTATTCTTTTCATCTTATTTTATTTTATTTTATTTATACAAAACTTATATGTGTGTGTATATATATAATATTGCATGGGGATTAAGGAGCCACAAAACATTCCTTTCATTTTCTCTTTTTTTTTTTACTTTTCTCTCTCATTATTTCATAAAGTTGGAGCTTTTGGACCTCCTCTCTTCTTTTTCTTCAAAATGAACAAGAATTCACCAGATTAAAGACATTTGTAAGTATATATATATATCTCGATCATAACGAACTTCATAGTCCGAGAGGAATGTTTGGTGATTGTGTACTCAACTTTTTTTTTTTTTTAAATGTTCATTGAAATTTTCAAAAATTAAGTTATTTAAAAGTATAATTTTGAAGTTTAGTTAGTTTAACTAATATTTTTTGGTTTAGATAGTGAGCAGTTAACTTGTGTTGCTTTCATTTAACTGTTAAGTTCTTACAGGTATAACAAAGGGGTTCGATATCAAATTTCTTTTTTTCAAATTTATAATGGTAAAAAAAAAAAGTTCACAATTTAGATTGTATTGAAAAAAGTTAAAACTCGAGCTTTATATTATGTTAGAAAAATTTTATCCCTTTATAGAATATACATGGTTCAAACTCTATAATAATTGAAATTTATATAATTATAGAATATTGAAGGCATTAAATAAAAAAATTAGTTGATTATAAAATATGG
The DNA here is from genome assembly GCA_949671775.1 of Mallotus repandus. Classification (NCBI taxonomy): domain Eukaryota; kingdom Viridiplantae; phylum Streptophyta; class Magnoliopsida; order Malpighiales; family Euphorbiaceae; genus Mallotus; species Mallotus repandus. The sequence continues at coordinate 14,080 of CATIWM010270374.1, forward strand.
AAGGCATTAAATAAAAAATTAGTTAATTTTATAGAAATATTTTTCGCTCAGTATTATAATTTAAATCTCAAATTTTTATTTAATAAATAGAAAACTCAATGCTTCCGACAAAGTGGAGAGGTCAGTCAGGTTATACTTGACTCAAGTTGATTAGTATTATAATAGCTTTGAGCCATGTCGTGTAGCACAAAGGGTTTCATGGCCATTATACCAACGAACAATAAATTATTTATTTTCAAGACATTATCATGGTGTATGTACTTCTTCAGGTGTGTGTGTGAGTATGTATATATTCCAGGAACTGGGAAGTGCAAATTAAACTCACTTGCCTTCAACTGCTGCCTGTTGTTCCATTGGCTGCCACATTCTCGCAACGCCTCCTCCTGACATGATTGGTTTCTTCGTTATATAACAAGGGTACATAGCTTAACGTAGAGTAATAATTATGTAATTATTTACCTCTTTTCCCAAAAAAAAAATAAATTCACGTAGTAATCTTTTAAGAAATATTAGTCCATGAAGGCACATTATTAATCTCAAATTTAAATTGAATACTCAAATGCAATAAGTGATTCAAGTTTTAAATTCTTTTATTATCCCTCGTGAGTAGTTCAAGTGATAAAAAATATAAATATCCAGTTGTGGAGAATATGGTTCAAATTCCGTCCCTCCTTACTCTCTCCTCTTATGGTGTGGAATTAAACCACTTCAACTAACTAAAAAAAATTACTTTTATTAAATACAGTGAATTTCCTACTCGAATAGAAAGAAAATTCTTACTTAATGTAAGTGTATTATATTCGATAGTTAAATTTATGACATCTAAAATATATTCACTTATTCAATATGTAATTGAACATATTACTTTAAATTAAGGTAAGAATCTTCCTGAATAAATAGAGATATGTAACTGAATTTTCCGATCAATTAACTTTGTCTTTCATATCCATTACAAAACATTATTGAACCTATATATATATATATAACATTTTTGCACCATGGTCGAGCGTAAGAGGGAAATTTCCTAGTTTTGATATACTGTAAGGGAGGAACACGAGATTCATGCCATGTTATGCCTAAAAGCAAGAAGTAATGGACACAAAAAGATACCCAATTACCGAAATTCAAGATTATTAATTATATATAAATTCAAGAAGAAGAGCTTTTTTTTCTTTTCCTTGGGGTCCATATCTTTATTATATTCTTCTTGTTACCTCTTAATCTAAATATTTTTAGTTGACACTTTAGGATTTTCATGTAAATAATAATTAATTGTTAGAATTTAAATTCTTAATTAATTAATTTGTTAATTTACGTATGATATGATGATATCCTCCATTCAGACTAATAGTCTAATAGGTTTTACCATGATTATATTGACCAATTGTTAGATGTGTAATATATATATATATATATACACACACATAGTTTAAGTATTTTATATTTTGTTTGGTTAATAAGGAAGTTATATAAATTGAATTTTAATGAATTGCATAATAAGGACAGTTTTCTCCTTCAATCGAGATGATGGTAGTAGGAATTAAATTTTGCACATCAGGATATTTTCGTAGAAAAATTACTACTTAACTACTTCCTCACTGGGTAAATATTTTATTTTTAGATAATAAAAATATAACAGGCATATCATATTTTACCAATCCAAATGTAAGACAAGGAAATAATTAAAAAATTTCCAATACTTTCTTCTTCATCTTCTTCTTCTATTTAAGAATTGGTGGGTAGCTCCATTGTGGCCCATGTTAGGTCCCTCTGGTCTTATATTCCCTAGCGTGCCTATGCATAGAAAGCAGAGCTCTATATACCACCACTACTACTGCTACTACCATATATCTACTGATCTTATCGATATATATACATGCATTTGAATAATCTTGAAAACAAAATCTGGATAAAAAGAAAAAAATATATATGGGACATGCATGTATATAAGGGATAATTTTTCCCTACACAGGAACCGAGAGATCTCACTTTCATTCCTCAATCATCTTCGACTTTTACCTGTTTCGTACAAAGACACATACCGTTCAAGAATATTAGTGTTTACTGGTAACACTACTTTCAGTCTCCTTCAAAAGTAAAGCATATATATATATATAGCTGGCTAGCTAGCCAGAGAGGTTGCTAAAAAGATTTAAAGATAATAAAAGAATTAGGGTTAAGGGAATCAAAACCCAAAAGAGAGAAAGAGTTAAAGAAAGCAAAAAAAAAAAAAAAAAAAAAAAAAGGAACAAGTCCAGTAAAATAAAAGATAAAAGATGAGATGTATGTGTGTAGAGCGATGGAAAACTAGTAGATCTTTATAGTCACAGTTATGAAGAAGTACAGTCGCAGTAGCAGGCC
>CATIWM010270395.1:0-20569 GCA_949671775.1 Mallotus repandus
GCCTAATGGGGAATACCGATGAAGTAACTCAAAGCTAGGAACTATATATATATATATATATATATATATATATATATATATATATATATATATATATATACACTTGGAAACAACTACGTGTTTCAAATGTGAACAAAAAATTTATTTGACTCGTAATATATTGTAAATAAATAAGGGAAAAGGTTCATTTTTGCCCCTAACGTTTCTACCGAGGCTCATATAAGCCCCCCAAAAAATTTTAGGCTTAAATATACTAGGGTTTTTTGTTTTTAGTCTATTTAAGCCCCTCTCAAACGTCTGCCATCCAATCTCCCGTTAAAATTCAATCACGACCCACAAATAGTCCCACCAGCACCATTATCTCTTTTTTTGTATTTCATATAATTGTATAATATATTTTTTTCTCTTTATCTCTTTCTTTGTTTTCTCCATCCTCTTCCTCATCAATTACAAGATGAGCCTCCAAAGATCTATTGCTTAGTCTCAGACTCAAGACGAATGAAGAATCTTTAGCACGAATGAAGAATCTTTAGCTCGATTGGCATTATAGTGAGCTGTTCGACCTGGAAGTTATTGGTTATGAACAAATCAACTTTTGCTTAAACCAGTAGCTGGAAACAGAATTAATGCATCAAAGCATCATCTTCAATTGCACATTTATTTTTCACAATTCTTAATGTTGTGATGGAGGGAAAATAAGAGATGCAAAATAAAGAGGAACAACCAACAGATGAGGCAATAACTTCTTCTGAAATTGAAGATTGGACAAGTTTTGGAGACGAAGATATTATGTATTTCCTTAATTTGCCTTCGGTAATTAAATTCTAGCCGTATCTAAATATATTTCAATTTGGATTATTGCTTTTTAAAGCTTTATGAGGACTTTGTTTAGCCTTTTCTTAAACCTTCAATTGAATTGCAGGGACCTCTTTCTACTTGTTTGTACAAGTGCTTATATCACCACTTTTGTTTAGCCATGCAATGATAGCTGTGGTTGTGCAAAATGGTGATTTAAAGAATGCTAGAAGTTGTTTGATGAAATGACTGAGCAAAATGTTTCTTCATGGAATTCGATAATTACTGGGCACTGTAAAATTGGATTAATGAACCCAGATAAAGAAAATAGCAACTAAAATTTTCCATTCTCCATCTTACTCTGTTCTTTATATTGACGCAGATAACAACACCTTCATGATTGATCAAACAACTATGACTGAGCTTGTAAAAGAGAAAAATCATAAACATCTCCAACAATCAAATGGTGTTGTTAGTGTAGCCTTTGCTATTTAAACCAACGTTCAAGGCAGCATCCTTAGCGGTGTTGAGGATATTGCTCATCGCCAAGAAGCATTTAGCTCCAATACGTATAAGAATCAACCAACCAAGAGCTCCATCATTATAAAAGTTCATCATGTCTGGTTATGATTTCATGCACAACTCTATTTTTACTTTTTCAAAACCATACTTAAACATTGTATCTAAAAGATTAAAACTGAAAGCATTTAAACACGCTAGTGTAATTGGAAATCTTGATGAGGTTTAATGAATGAATGGTTATTTTGCCTTCAGTGTTTTTGATTGTAAAAGATAAGCTTTAGAACTCTTTACTCAGCTAAGTTGTCTATTAATTTGAGCTCCTTGTGCATCTGTCCATTTTGAAAATTATCTTTAGCTTTGTATATGAGGTTGCTTTTATGTTATGACAGAATTGAAATGGATGGGAAAAGCTTATGTTATGTTTTGTTGTTCAAAATTATTGCTGGTATTATCAAGAACAAAAAGTGATGGATAACAAAAGAAGAAAACAGAGCAAAGAGAGTGAAGAAGAAATTTGATTAAATTTTTTGTAAGAAAAGGTACAGAAAATGATTTTGGGGTTTTGCTTTGTGACGTTTTGAAGGGAGCGAAACTTGATAATCCCATCCAATGAATGATGGTGCAGGTCTGGCGGTCGTCTGGTCGACCTCAAGGGTTGCTCAACTTATGGGTACCTCCGACGAGGAAGTTTTTGTTAAATTTTAATGTTTTATTTTTGTATAGAAATGCTAGTTTGTTTGGTTATGTTCCACATGTGGTTAGTAGTAGTCATCTGGAGAAGTATGTGGGGTCCATAATCCACGCTACTTGCCTTTGTGACAGAGTTTGGATTTTAAGCTTCCAATCCGTTAGAGAGGGGCTTAAATAGACCCAAAAACGGAAAACCCTAGTATATTTGAGCCTAAAATTCGATGGAGAACTTATTTGAGCCTTGGTAGAAATGTTAGGGGCAAAAATGAAACTTTTCCCTAACAAATATGATAAATACAACCCTAACAGATGTATATCTCTAACAAATACAAGTACAAAAAAATCATGTTAATGGAAGTAATAATTGAATTTTCTTTGACTTGAGCGCTCTTTTTAGATCTCTGCAATGCTAGTACAGGCGGCTGGGGGACAGTTAGCTGTCATATTGTACCAAATTGCAAAATTTAATATCACATGGAAATCAACGAAAATCTCACAAAATGTCGAAAGATTTGAAAATGCATGCATTTATGTGCCTGTACTAATGTTCGGTGTCAGCATTATTCGGTTCAAATAAAAAAAAAAATGAACCAAATTAACGTGATTCAAAAATTAAATTCGGGTTTTCATATATTTTAGTTGGATATCAGTTTTAATTCTTAAAAATTTTAGTTATTCTTGGTTCATTTCGGGTTTTCTGTAAAATTGTGTCCATCAAAAAATTAAAAAAAGTCTATATATATATATATATATATATATGAAAAATGAAAATAAATTGTGGAAATTAATATTAGAATATAAGAAATTATTAATTTCTTTATTGATGAGTCAAATTTTCAATGTATTGTATCTGTTGACGACAACTTGAAGGATTATAAGAACATAAATTCTCTTGATAACTATTAATTTTTATTTTTATAAATTAAAAATAATTTATTTTTTTATTCTGAAAAAATTAGTTCGATAAATATTTAAAAATTTCATATTCATTTTGTATATATGTTTCATTATAACAATTATTAATAAATAATTTTTATATAATTTTATTTTATTTTTATTATGTATATATATACACATACAGACATATTCAACTCATTTTATCTCTGTTTTTTAAAAATTATTATGTTGCATATCCAAATTATAAGATGTTTCATTTTTAAAAAATTTATAGACATTTAAAATTTTTATTATATATAATTTATTTATACAAGAAAAATTCAAAAGATTTCTTACTTTGTAATTACAAAATACAAAATTCTTTAGCTCTTTATCCCATCTGAAAAATCAAATCAAATTTTATATTTATTCTAAATTTTATTAGTAAATTATAAATAATTATAAATTTATTGATTGTACATTTTCCATTGATTTAAATATAAAATAATATAGTGAAAAAAATTAAATTCGTTAATATTTTATAAAAAATTAAGAAATTAAACTTTAAATGATTCATTGAAATTAAATTGAATTGTTATTTTTTATATCATAAAATTAATAAAAATATTTTTAAAAATAAAAAATTATCATTAAAGATACTCTTATTTTTATAATTTTTTTTGAAGCATCTTATTTTTATATTTAAAAATCAATAAAAATATTTTTAAAGTAAAAATGCCACTAAGATACTCTTAGGTACATTTTATAATTTGTCAATAATATAATCACTAAAACAATCAAGCAATTTTTATTGTTTGTTGGTCTTAAATTTATTATATATTTTTTATTTTTATTTTTTCACATTGATTTAGAATGATTTCATTACTTTTATCTGAACATTATATTATTAAATTTAATATTTTCAAAGAAATATACTTCTATGAATACCTAAATTTTTATTGGAAAATAATAAATAATCTTAAAAAATTTTACTTGAAAGTAATGTATATATTTTTTGAAATAAAATTTATATTAATATGCTAATATTTTTGTTGACTAAGAAATTAAGCTACAAATAATTTTATTTAATTTTATAAAAAATTTAATTTTGACGAATTTGATAGTTGATAACTAATTTTTTTTTTATTGACTAACATAAGAAACTAACAAATTTTTAAATTAATGGATCCATAGGGAGATATTTTTTTTTTGAAACTAAAAAAAGTGTAATAATATTTATGGTCAAATCACAGGCGGCTGGTTAATAATTCAGTTTGTATGTGATTTCAGCTATGTTTTTCCTTCTTATTTTTTAGACAATCCATTTCCTTTTAGGGTCTAGCTCCAGCAATTATCTCTAGTAGGCGAAAGGTCTGCTTCAATTGAATTCCTTTCAGTGTAAAATGATATGTTTTTGTGACTGTGGTGAGAAGTTGAGCTTAACTCAATAAATTGTATTGATCAAGAATATATACAAAATATATAGTGTAAAAGAATCGTATTACAAATAGTTAAGAGATAGAGTTCTATCACAATATAACTGATATACAAAGTTCTTCTAGTTATCCTATCACCCTGCCTTAAGTTGTATGGGGGTGGAACGCATAGACAATTTGTTCCGAATATTGTAGAATTGACGTGAAGCAAGGGACTTGGTATGGATGTCGGCAATTTGGTCTTTGGAGCAAAGATGGTGCACTTGCATTTCATTTGCTGTCACCTTGTCACCAATAAAATAAAAATCAATCTCTAAGTGCTTTGATCTTGAATTGAAGATCGGAGTAGAAGTTAAATAAGTAGCACTAAAATTATCACACCACAAAGTAGGCTTGGCAAACGGCAAATAAAGTTCCTTCATGAGAGAGCATAGCCAATGGAGTTCATTAGTGGTATGTGCAATGGCTCGATATTCGGCCTCAATGGAGGACCAAGCCACTGTTCTTTGCTTGCGGGTACCCCAACTAATTAAATTATTGTCGACATAAATGGAAAGACCAGTAGTTGATTTTCGATCATGCAAATGACCTCCCTAGTCTACATCACTATAGGCAGAAACACCAAAATGAGAAGATGGCTGAAGAAGTAAGCCATGGTGTTTGGTCCCTTTTAAATAATGCAAGATGCATTTTATTACAGTCCAGTGTTTGGTAGTGGGTGCATGCATGTATTGAGAGACTTTATTAACTGAATAGGACAAGTCTGGATGAGTGACACAAACATATTGTAGCCTTCCAACAATGCTACGGTAATGAGATGGATCAGAATAGGATGTACTTTTGGTAGTGAACTTATGATTTGGAGATGATGGAGTACTCATAGGATTAACTTCAACCATGTTGGCCTTGGCTAACTACTCTTGGATGTACTTTGTTTGATGTAACAAAAGATCACCATGACATGGTGTAACCTCGATACCCAAAAAATACCAAAGTTGTCTAAGATCTTTAATTGCAAAGCTTATCTGCAAAGAGTTGATGATGGTGCGCAGGAGAGTGGAATTGTTCCTTGTAAGAAGAATGTCATCAACATAGATGAGTCAGTAAAGATGATTTGAACCATGATTGTAATAGTACAAGGAGCTGTCTGTTTTGGAGCTCTTAAAACCTAGGGGGTGTAATGATTGAGTAAGGCACTTAAACCATTGACGAGGTGCCTGCTTAAATCCATAAATGGACTTTTTCAATTTGCAAACATGATGTGAAAATTGTGGGTGAGCATAACCTTGTTGTTATTGCAACCATAGATAAGATGAGCCGAATAGAAGCTTGTTTTACCACAGGACTAAAAGTTTTTGTGAAAGCAATTCCTAGGTATTAATGAAAGTCCTTAGCTACTAACCTGGCCTTATAATGATCCACAGTGCCATTGGGTTTTCTTTTGATGCAAAAAACCCATTTGGAGCCGACTAGATTTTGATTTTTAGAAGGAGGGACAAGCTCCCAAGTATCATTTTTCAGCATGGCATCATACTCTTCTTGCATTGCTTGATGCAAATGTGCACATTTGACAGCTTTGGTGTAACAAGAGGATTTGGTTTCTGTATAGAGATAAAGAAAGGTTTTGGGTTTGGAAGAACCAGTTTGGGATCTTGTTATCATTGGATGGGTATGAGTGACATGAGGATTAGAAGTGGTGATTGACGGATTTGTGGAAGGTTGTGGTTGGTTTGTAGAATAGGGACGTCATGAGTAAACTTTGAGAGGAATTTCGGATGAGGTAGTGTTTTGAGGCATGGGTTGAATTGAATTAGGAGATATATTTGAAGTGGTAGATAGGGGTGGCAAATCGGATAAATATGAGGTTAAAGGGGATGTGTCGGTTGAGTTATGGGGAGGTTGGTTTAGATTGGAGTGAGTGGTTAAGGTAGAGTTGGATTTGATGTGAATTTGTTCTGAGAAAGATAAGAGTTGGTGTAGAGTCCGTGGAATCCTTGTCTCCTGAGGCCACTTTGGGATTAGTTTGAAAAGGGAATTCCTTATTATAAAACAAAACATGGCGTGAGTGGATAAATTTGAAAGAAATTAAATCATAACAAATATATCCCTTGTGTATTTTGCTACAACCCATAAACACACATCTCCTGGACCTTGCTGCTAATTTATTTTAACTATATGGCCTAAGCCATGGATAGCATAAACAACCAAAAGTGTGCATTTTCATGTATTCAAGATCCTTATTGAATAACACAGTGTATAGATTTTTATTTTGCAAATTAGGGGTAGGCAAATTATTGATAATGTAAACTGTGGTGTCGCTTAGGACCAAATTTGGTGGGCACATATGAATGATGCATCAAAAAAAGAGTACTTTCAATAATATGTCTATGTTTTCTTTCAGCACACCCATTTTGTTATGGGGTTTTTGAACAAGAGCTACGCTGGGTAATTCCATTTGCTAATAGATAGGGTGTGAGTGCTTGGAATTCTCCTCCCCAATCCGCTTGGAAAGATTTAATGGAATGATAAAAAACTTTCTCAACAAGATGCCAAAATTTAATAAAAGCATTAAGAACATCAAACTTATATCTCCAAAAATAAATCCATGTGTATTTGCTATAATGATCATAAAAGAGCACATAATATCGACTACCATCAATTGTTAGAATGGGAGAGGGTCCCCATAAATCAGAACAAATTAATTCCAGCGGTTTTTTAGCATGAAAACTAGATAAAGTAAAAGGTAGCCAACAACTTTTGCTAATATTACAAGCATGACAAGCAAATTCACTTTTATTTAAGCTAGAACGTACATGCACTGATTAAGAACTTTACGAATAGTAACATCATTGGCATGACCAAGTATGTTGTGCCATTGAGCAAAGCTGGATGCTAAAAAGGCTATTGATGGAGACTGATTGATGGCGGGTTTTGAAGCAAAAAGAATGGAATAGAGTCCATCATTATTCTGGCCTGAATAAAGGATCCTCCGCGTGTGGATATCCTTAACAAGATAATGATCAGGGAAAAATTCAATAGAAACTTGATTAGCGGTAGTAAAAGAATAAATAGACAATAAATTGCAACATGAATCAGGTACATGTAAAATAGGATCCAAAAGAAAAGAAGTATTTGATTTAGAACAAAGGAAGAACCTATATGAGTAACAAAAAGGAAGTGCCATTACCAATTTTGACAGAGTTAGGTCCACTGTATTCAGAATTCAAAGATAAATTATCAGTATGAGAAGTGAGGTGGTGAGTAGCCCCAGTGTCAAGGATCCATGGTTGAGCATGTGACGAAGAGGAGGAGGTTGCAGCAAGATTCAAAGATGGCCTATTGTAAAACAAAGGTGATGATGGATTACGTTGCATGCTTTTGGTACGTTGGGTAGGGCACTAATGTGCAAAGTGGCCAAATCTATAGTAATTATTGCATTGAAGATAGCCATCGTATGTGGAGAATTGAGGCATGTTAGCTTGTCTGCCATTGTTGGTCCAGGAACGACCTCGACCACAATTAAAGCGACCACCGCAGCCTCTAGGGCCTGAGCTGAATCGACTACAACATTGTGGTGTAGTGGCGATGTGGGCTGATAGTGGAATAAGTGATTTCGCATCAGCAGTGAGGTCTTCTTCTTCGCAGAGGAGCAAGCCATAGAGCTCGTCATAAGTAACATCTTCTGAACGCTGCTGTAGAGATCGAATAAACGGTCTGTACGAGGGACTAAGACCATTGAGTATGACCTACACCAGATCGCTGTCAGTAACCGGAGTATTAAGGGCTCCAAGATGATCAAACATTGTTTTAGCACGCTGTGTATATTTGGCAATGGGCTCATCTGGTTCTTTACTAATCCGGAAGAAGCGAGATTTGATTGTGCGAGCCTGTGCCTTGGATCCTGCAGCGTAAGAATGTGCCAATCTCTCCCAGGCGACATGAGCAGTGGTGGCACCAACCACTTAAGGAATAAAAGCCTCTAAAATAGATCTGATTATCCAACTAAGTATGAGTTGGTCATGGCGAAACCAACTCAAATATGCCAAATTAGCTTGTCCATCAGCAAGTGTTTGTGGAGGTGGAGCAAGGAATCCATCGATATGATTTTTCAGGTAGATGACGATGCTAGTGCTGCCGGTGTAATAGTAGTACTAGAGCTCGAGTTATCACCCATGGGATCAAATGGTCATTAAACCAAATAAGAGCTCTGATACCATGTGACTATGGTAAGAAGTTGAGCTTAGCTCAGTAAATTGTATTGATCAAGAATATATACAAACAAATAATTAAGAGATAGAATTCTATCACAATACAACTGTTATATAAAGTTGTTGTAGTTATCCTATCAGTTTTGCCTCTCTTCAGGTAGCTGAGAACGCACAGAAGTCCCACATTGATGCACAAGCATAATGAAACACAGAAGCTGATTTTATTTATAGAATGATCATCAATTTAGAGCCCTGATGAAAATAAAGAATCTCTCTGAATTTTTTTTTTAAAAAAGCCAAAGAAACAACGTGGAGATTGGCGGTAACTTATGTAGCATTAAGAAAGATTATACGAGACTAGTGAGCTTTGCATCAGTGGTGTTTGGATCTTCTCCTGCAGGGATCTATCAAAATCATGCCCCTAGCTGTCAGATTATTTAATATGAATGATATAGGTTTTGGACAGCATTCTTTTGTTTCCACCTCATTACCATTGAGATCGAGTCAATGGGAGAGAAAGACCGAGGTGTTGGCAAGATGGACCGCACTAATAACCAATCATGGTCGTAGCGTTGGGAGGGGACCGGGTGGTCCAATTTGCTGGTATTTGGCTCCTTATCACCCGTGTTATAATGATTTTGCTTAATTTTCCATTAAATTATTTAACAACGTAAAAAGATATACCAACTATATAGACGCGCTTTTCCACTTTCAAAATGTAGAAAATGCAAATTAAAGATTGAAGCATGCCATTTTATTCTTGGCTGTGGAAAATTGCTGGCGTGAGTTCAGGTTCAGAGTGTCTTAATTAAGTTTTTGTTTTTTTCCCCCATGTTAAGTGATGGAAAAGCTGTATGCATGTATTTCGTACGCTTGGGTTCAAGCTATATATTTTCCAAGATCATGATTGACATATTTTTGGAACGTGACGGGGAGATGTATGTGTGTGTATATATATACACTTCAGTCTAGGCTAGCCTAGGATGATCAACCTATCAAACTTGGGCTGCATTGGAAGGCCCCAGCTTTGGTAAGTAGACAAGGTGGCCTTGCCAGTTTTGAGTGGCCAGTGGCGTTAAATGGATACGATTCAAAAGAGGGAGATTCTTGCATTTTATAATGAATTTTGTAATACATACGGGGTTGAGTAAAAATAACTGAGAACCAAAAATCGAACCGAATTATTCGGTTTAATTTTTCTATAATTTTTTAAATTTTAATTTGAACTTAATCAAATTGAAATATGGTCGGTTTAGTTTCGATTTTACTCTTAAAAAATAAGAATAAACCGAACCAAAATATATATATATATATACACACACTCTTAACCTAATTCTTATAAATTTCACTAATGCTTCTCTCTTTTCCTATATACTTTTTTTTTCCACCTCCCCTTCACCTAATTTTTTTCTATTTCACTCGTTTTTTCTCAAATTCTTACCTCATTTAATCCTCAAATCCCTACGTCCTTCAATATTAAACAATTCTTTGAAGGTATGTATATTAATTTTTTGCTTTGTTTTAGAAATTTTTACTTTTTTAATATGATTTACTTGATGGGCAATTAAATTAATTTTTTAATATATTATTGATTAATTGCACTTTTATATTCTTTGAATTTGATGGACAATTAAATTTTAAAGATTAGAAAAGCTAAAATTTGGACTATATTGATATTTTTCTCATTTGCTGCTTATATTTTCTAGAAATTTTTTCATGTTTTCGTATTTGCACTTTACCATTTTTAAAATTTTTCATGAATATGTAACATTTTACTAATTTATTGTTAATTATTATGGACTTTTTTTTCATTTGAATTTTTATTTATCTGTGCTCACCCCCTATACATACCTCAATTACCAAAATAACTAACAAAGTCCATTGATATTTGCACTTGCAGTGAAAAAATACTGGAATTTAATTATTATTAACGTATATGATATAATATGCAACAATTCTATGGAATCAAATATTTTTTCACAAAAAAGGTGCGACTTTTTATAATTTTTTTTTTCAAATTGCTTATCTTTCTTTTAGGTTGAAATTTTTTGAAAACTTTACATTTAAAAAAAAAATTGTTGGAAAAATACATCCTATCTTACTAAAAACATGAATATCAAACTAGCCCATCATATGTTACGAATTTTGGGCTATTATTGAATAATACTTTTGAACTCATGCAGGCCTTTGAAGATTAAGTAGATTAAAATCCAACGACTTGCGGTACTTATCAATTTTTATTACTTTTTTACATTAAAATTTGTAAAATTTCATTAATATTGATGGATAACTCCTATTTAACTAACTAGCTTAATTCTGATGAATGATATTTAGTTAATATCTGATGAAAAATTTTGGTTATTTCATATAATTACTAAGAATTCTTGTATTCATATCAACTAAAATATAAATAAAATAAAAGTTACTTATTATATTAGTACAATTGTTTTTTTACTTAGTTGAAATAGTTAACTCTCCACTACAAGAGAAGAGTAAGAGGACATGGGGTTCGAATCATTATCATTTAGATATTTACATTTTTTGCTACTTAAACTATACTCGGAGTAATAACTAAAAAAAGTTATAAATTGTAAATAAAAGTTTATTTCCTAATGAATGTCTATAACTATATAAGTCATTTCAGGTGAAATGAATTTTATATATAAAATTAAGGACATTAATCTTCTAATGCATTTGATAAATTTTAGGTAAATTATAACTAATTTTATAAATATGAAAGATAAAAATTTAATAAAACTTTATTTAAATCAAACATATTACATTTAAGGGAAAATTATAAAAAAAAAAACCCCAACGTTTGAGGGTATTTTCAAATAAAACTCTATTCAATTTTTTCTTTTAAATAAAACCACAACCTTTGAGATGTTATAAAAAAAGTCCTCCTTGGATGACTGTACTGGTAACAGGAGATGAAATTATTTTTTTCCGATCCATGGGCCCACTTAGATGACTGTGTTAGTAACAAAAGATGAAACTGATGCATCTGCCCCCAAATTGATATTTTCTTCCCCTCCAATTGAGTGTTTCAGTTTAGATTAATAGACTGTTTAGACAAATACAAGTATAATTTAGTTATTACAACAAAAAAACTCTACATGCTAAATATATGAAATTTCAACAAAAAACTCAGCATTATTAGTACAGTCATTCTAGTAGGGTTTTTTTTTTTTTATAACATTTTAAAGGTTGTAGTTTTATTTAAAAGAAAAAATTAGATAAGATTTTATTTGAAAATACCCTTAAATGTTGGGTTTTTTTTTTATATATAATTTAGCCTACATTTAAATTTGCATGTAACACAATATAAGGTAAATTTGCTCGGCATACATTAAAAAAAAAAAAAAAAAGGTTCGCTTTTGTTGCTCAAAATTGAAGTTCAAACAGATTAATATATACTACAACTATGGGAGAAAATTTTCTTTTTACAAAACTCTCATTACAAAAATGATTTAACTGTAGAATTGACCGACAGTATTTACATGAACCTGTAATATAATTTTCTCAGTCATTGTGATTTAGAAAATCTTTGATTATCTAACTCCATTTGAATTGTTTTGTGATTCACCTGCACTCCCATTTCAACGGTAAATTGTTGTGCATATTTGCAAGTAAGACAATTTTCTACAAGTAGCATAAAAAGTTATTGTCCATAAAGATTTTAATCTAAACACCTATTTACCAATTTGTTTATTGTCTAAGGCTTTACTTAATTAATTTTATGTTTGACAGTTCAAAATCGTAAATTGTGGAAAATAATTCTACTAATACTAAGAATGAATATAAAATAGAACAAACAATTTATAAATATGCAATTTGTTAGGAATCAATTCTCTCACAGTCATTAAATAAATCTAACCTAAGAACTCTTCGATTTCTTTCCACACTCAAGAATTCTCTTTAGTTCTAGTTGTAGACATGTAAATTTTAAAAAATTATTTTTAGATCAATAAAATATTTTCAGTCTATTAAATAATTTAATTGAACTAATTAAATATTTTTAGTCTGATAAAATTATAAAGATTTTAGACCAATCAAATATTTTGACTTATTATCTTAATTAAATTATTTTTAATGGATAATTAAATTATTTCAAAAATGTCATTAAAATAATAATAAATAAATAATAATTATAAAAATAATTTGTATAATAATGATGCAGATAAGCCAATCAAATTGCATCACATGTAGTTAAAATCAATCCCATCACTAGAGTTATGAAATTCGATAACATTTCCCCTACCGCTACAAATACCTATAATAGAGGTGGCTCTCAAACTCTAAAGGAGATCAAGACTCAAAAACAAGTCTTGAAACTCTGTCATATTCAAGTCTCAAGATCAAGAAATCAAGGATCAGTTCAGCTTTGATGCCAACTAACGTAGCATAAGAGATAACATTAAAAATCTCTTGATCCAAACAAGAATGTTAGAAATTCAATCTTCATTGATTTTAAAGAATGCCGAAATTTGGAAATCAAAGAAGTGGTTTCTTTCAATTTAATAAAAAACTAACTCACATAGCCCTAAAGCTTACATATTTATAGGGTGGCACAACCCTACCAACCCTAATTTTAATTAGGAAATAAAATAAAAACAATTCCTAACTAAGATGGAAAATCAAATCCCAACCAAAAGAAAAGTCAAATCCAATTTAGGAAAGGAAAATTCAAATTCAAAGATATAATAATAATAATAATACCCATGAAATGCTTGTTGGATAACTTCCTAGGCAGATGAACTATCAACCTTTTTTTCCACCTTCATGTAATATATGTTGTTGGGGTTTATTAAACTTTTCTACTAGATAATAAATGAGACTTACAAAAATTAATAAGAGCAGTGAAGTGTGCACAATAATATAAAGGCGGCTTGGCCTACTAAATTATAATAAAATTAATAAGGGGGTCAAACCAACTAATGAGTGAATTAAATAGGCAGTAAAAATTTGCCGTATAGATGAGAAAAATAAATAGTAAGACACCGATAATTTTTTTACGTGGAAATCTTATAAAAAGGAAAAGACCACGGGACCTAATCTAGATAAATCCTCAACTATAAATAATGGGATTACAATTACAACCTTCAATTTGTGCCTAACCCTAACAAATTGGCTCTCAAAAACAATATTTATTTTTCTCTTCCTTTCCCTTTATACAAAAGAGAAGCTCACACACATATTTTTCACTTACCCAAAACTATTAAAAATTTATTCCTCATGCATGCCTTTTGCACACACAGAGCACTCCTTTTTCTTTGCTCTCCCAATCTTCTCACACACTCACAAAGCACCTATCTTTTCTCTCTTTTATAGCACTCCTCTAGCAAAACACCCACACATCAAAATGCATGGCCATATATATAGCCACACAATTGCCTTCAATTGTTGACTAATTATTATTATTATTATTATTATTATTATTATTTTCAAATCGGTGCAGCCTTTTTTACTTCCTTTTTTTCAAGTTTTATGGGATAACAGGTTCCCACTTGCAGGCAAGACCCACCCAACAAATCTCCCCCTTACGTCTTAAGTGGGGATCATTACCATTTTGGCGGCCAATCGATAGAATTCGAACTTCTCCATTGGTAGAGTTTTTATTAACATGTCTTATCCATTTTTATTTGTATGGATCTTCTCAAGCTGCAACTGCTTCTTCTCCAATATATCCCATATCCAGTGATATCTCACATCAATGTGTTTTGACTTTGAATGAAATGAGGAATTCTTACCAAAGTGGATAACACTCTGACTATCATAAAATAGCTCGTATCTGTCCTAATAAGTTCTAAGTTCATTTAAGAACTTCTTCATCTATAGCAACTCTTTATAGGCTTCAGTTACTGTAATAAACTCTGCTTCAGTGGTAGAAAAAGCAACACATTTTTACAATTTTGACTGCCATGACACAGCTCCTCCTGTAAATGTAATCAAGTAGCCAAAGGTTAACTTTCTTGAGTCGACATCACCCACCGTGTCTGCATCTATATATCCAGCTAACACAGGTTTGGCATCTCCAAAACCCAAGCATATTTTGGATGTTCCACAAAGATACCTGAAAATCTAATTCACTGCAGCCCAATGTTCCTTTCCAGGATTTGAAAGGAACCGACTCATAACTCTAACTGAGTGTGCAATATCTGGTCGTGTACACACCATGGCATACATTAAACTACCAACTTTTGAGGCATATGGAACTCTATCCATCTCTTCCTTTTCCTTATCAGTAGAAGGGCTTTGCTAAGAAGTCAATTTAAAGTGATTAGCAAGAGGACAACTAACCTCTTTAGCATTGTACATGTTGAACCCTTAACGTACCTTCTCAATGTACTTCTTTTGTGACAACCATAGTTTCTTGATGCCTCTGTCTCTCTAAGAATATGCT
This sequence comes from Mallotus repandus, assembly GCA_949671775.1. Taxonomy (NCBI): domain Eukaryota; kingdom Viridiplantae; phylum Streptophyta; class Magnoliopsida; order Malpighiales; family Euphorbiaceae; genus Mallotus; species Mallotus repandus. The sequence continues at coordinate 14,931 of CATIWM010270395.1, forward strand.
TTGCTAGTCCTAAGCTTTTTTTGGCAAAAGACTTTCTCAACTGCTTCTTCAAGTTATTTATTTTGGAAACATTCCAACCAACAATCAACATGTCATCCATATAGAGCAACTGCATAATAAAGTCATCATCAGAGAATTTTTTAACAAATACATAATGGTCTGAACTAGTCTTCTTGTAGCCTTGCTCCCCCATAACAGACTTAAACTTTTTATACCGTCGTCTCGGTGCTTGTTTCAAACTATACAAGCTTTTCTTCAATTTGCAAACATAGTCCTCTTTTCCTTTTTACTTTGAACCCCTCTGGCTGCTCCATGAATATTTCTTCTTCCAAATCACCATGAAGGAAGGCAATTTTAACATCCATTTGCTTGAATTGCAAATCAAGACTATTTACTAAACCTAGCACAGTACGAATGGATGTCATCTTTATGACTGGAGAAAAAATCTCATTAAAGTCGATACCCTTTACAACCAATCTAGCTTTGAATCATGGCTGGAGATTATGTTCTTCATGCTTGATCATGAACACCCACTTATTCTTCAAAGCTCTCTTGCCTTCTGGCAACTTCACTAGTTCAAACGTCTTATTCTCATATAAAGACTTCATCTCATCTTGCATGGCTTCAAACCACTTTTCTTTGTGTTCTCTTGAAATAGCTTCTTCATAACATTCTAGTTCTCCTCCTTCAGTAAGTGTCACATACACATCTGAAGGGTATCTATGACTTTCTATTCATCCTCTTGTTGATCTTCTTAAATTAGATTGTACAATGGGAGGTTCATTAGCAACATCCTCGCTAGCTCCCCCTTCATATTCTTTTGGTAAGGCTCCCCCTTCATTTTGACTAGCAGGTAGAGAAATCGACTCCAGATTCACTGGATGCTCTTTTGTTTTCTCTACCTTTTTCTTGATATCTTCAATGGTTTGATCTTTAAAGAAGATAACATCTCTGCTTCTGACAATCTTCTTGTCAACAGGATCCCAAAGTCTATAGCCGAATTCTTCATGAGCATAACCCAAGAATATACATTCCTTAGATTTTCCATCAAGCTTGGTTCTTTCATCTCGTGGAATATGAACAAAGGCTCTATAACCGAACACTTTCAAATGCTCGTAAGAAATATACTTTCCAGTCTATACTCGTTATGGTATGTCGCCACTGAGTGGAACTGAAGGTGACAAGTTAATTAGATTAACTGTAGTTCTCATTGCCTTCCCCCAAAAGAAGTTTGGCAAATTTGCATTTGAAAGCATAAATCTGATTCTTTCATAAATTGTTTTGTTCATCTTTTTCGCAATACCATTATGCTGAGGTGTTTTTGGTACTATCTTCTCAAGCCTGATGCCAAATTTTATACATTATTCTTCAAATGGACCTTTGTATTCACCACTATTGTCTACATGAACACACTTTAACTGTCTTCTAGTTTCTCTTTCCACCTTTGTGTGAAGTTCTTTGAAAACTTCTAGCACTTGATCTTTGGTTTTTAAACCAAATGCCCATAATTTTCTAGAGCAATCATCAATGAAGGTTACAAAATACAAGGCAACACCAAGACTTCTAGTTTGCATCGTGCACACATTAGTATGTACCAAATCAAGAACATTTATTTTTCTTGATGGTATGGAATTGCAGAATTCAACTCTGTGTTGTTTTCCATGAATACAATCAACACAGTATTACATATGTGACCCTTTGATTCCAGATAAGAGATCTTTCCTTACTAGCCTCTAGAGTCCTTTCTCACTCATATGACTGAGTCATTTATATCACGACTCGATTGGAACTTCTTTCTCTATTACATTCATCCAGCTTTTCTGCAGCTTTGCTTCTGTTGTGTAGAGGGAGTTGATTTTCTTCCCATTAGCCATCACTAGAGAGCCTTTTGTGAACCTCCACTTCTGTCTGCCAAAATAGCTTTCGTAGCCTTCATCATCAAGCTTTCCAATGGAGATTAAATTCAGACTAATGTCTGAAACATGTCGCACGTCTTTAAGGAGCAATTTGCATCAAGTGTTGGTTTCCAAATAAACATCTCCCATGCCGATAATTCTGGATACTTCATCATTTCCCATCCGTACCATGCCAAAGTCTCCAATAATAAAGGATGAGAAGATATCTGTCCTTAAAGTGACACGGAAGGAGGCACCTGAGTCAACCACCCAGGTTTGATCTTAATATGTGAGATTAATGATTTTGTCATCTACGACAACTTCAACTTCATCTCTGGCTATTACAGTATTTGTTTGTGGAGATTCTACTGGTTGATTTCTTGATTGCTCAACTTTTCATATTCTGCAATCCCTTTTGAAATGTCCAAGCTTGCCACAGTGATGGCAAGTAGCTTCTTTTTTTGATCGAGATTTTGATCGGCCCCTTTGTTGTCTGTGAGAAAATCTGCTTTTGCTTCTTTCATGCCGTTCTTGTTTTTCTGACACAAGAGCTTCAAAAATTTTACCAGTCTCCTTTTGTCTAGATTCTTCATTGAATAATCTGTCCTTCACCATCTCCAAGGTCACCTTTCCATTAGGAGTTGAATTTATGACGGACACAAAAAAAGTATCCCAACTTTTTAGCAAAGAGATCACTAAAAATGTTGCCAATCGATTGTCATTAAATATGCAGTTCATTGTTGAGAGTTGATCTGCAACACCTTCAAATTTGTTGATGTGTTCTGACATGCTACTGCCACCTTTGTATTTCAAGGTAACAAGTCGGCGTATAAAATTGGCTACATTTTGTGCACTTGGTTGCATGTATGTCTTCTCCAATTTTTCCCACAGCTTGTAGGCATCAGTTTCTTTTGCAACACCTTGCATAATGCTCTTATCAATCCACTGTCTGATTTAATCTGCACACTTTTTATTGAGTAATTCCCAATCTACATCTTTCATTTTTGATGGCTTACCAACAGCTACGCCATTGACAGTTTTGATAGGATACCACAGATCTTTCATGTAAAAAAGATCCTCCATCATTGACTTCCAAACTAAGTAATTTGTTGGAATCAGTTTGGGCATGCTGCCTGTGTTTTCTACTTTTATCTAGATAGAAAAAAATAATTTTTAACCAACCAAGCTCTAATACCACTTTTTTTTGGGTTAATCAAATTTTTCTACAATATAATAAATGAGATTTACAAAAATTAATAAGACTGATGAAGTGTGCACAATAATATAAAGGCGGCTTAACCTGCCAAATTATAATAAAATTAATAAGACGGTCAAACCAACTAATGGGTCAATTAAATAGGTGGTAAAAACTTGCCGTATAGATGAGAAAAATAAATAGCAAGACACCGATAATGTTTTACGTGGAAACCTTATAAAAAGGAAAAAACCATGGGACCTAGTCCAGATAAATCCTCTACTATAAATAATGGGATTACAATAACAACCCTCAATTTGTGGTTAACTCTCACAAATTGGCTCTTAAAAACAATATTTATTTTTCTCTTCCTTTCCCTTTATACAAAGGAGAAGCTCACACACATATTTTTCACTCACCCAAAACTATTAAAAATTTGTTCCTCACGCACGCCTTTTGCACACACATAGCACTCCTTTTTCTTTGCTCTCCCACTCTTCTCACACACTCACAAAGCACCTATCTTTACTCTTTCTCGTAACACTCCTCTAGAAAAACACCCACACATTAAAATGCATGGCCATATATATAGTCACACAATTGCCTTCAATTGTTGACCAATTATTATTATTATTATTTTTCAAATAAGACGGTGCAACCCTTTTTTACTTCCTTTTTTTTTTCAAGTTTTGTGGTCTAATGGGTCCCCCACTTGCAGGTGGGACCTACCCAACATATGTTTTAGCCCGGAAGAATCAGAAATTGTCAAGGACAAAATTACTCTGCACCTAGAAAATCTTACATCAATCATAATAAATTTTTCTCTTGAATATCTTACTTTCAGTTCAAATCTATATATGGCACAAAATTGATACACTGAAGTACCTATTTCCTGATTGGTATACCCAAAATAATAGTTGCACATTTGTTAATATTGTATATATGATTATGGACTCATACTAACCTCTGCCTTAGCATTGAAATTACATGATCAATTGACTATAGCAATAGAACTTTGGACACTATATGTTGTATATATTTGCTTAAATTGAAGTATGGACAACAAAATTGTCTTTGAATCTTATAAGTTAAAGCTCAAGCTTTTGTGATCATGAAATCTTACCCTAGCCTGTAAATTACATGCAATGAAAACTCATTCTTGAGTTAATTCATAAGTTAAAAACATTAGTTAGTTCTTGAGAAAGGTTAATTGATAATTTAGAAACCCTAAGAATATGCAAGCTTAATAACATTTTCATTGAAAACGACTAATGATTGTGAAGAGAATCAATCCCTAACAATTTCATATATTGATAATTCCTTTTTATATAAATTTTGAGAAATTTATTTTGCATTCTTTTGTTTAATTTAATTTTAGTTTTCAAAACAAAGTAAATTCGAAAGCCTTAACCAATAAAGAATTGGATTAATAGGTGATTTGAATAAGTCTTCATGGGAACGATATTTTTTATACTACCTGGTGACATTGCGCGCTTATGGTTTTGCACAAAAAAGTTTTTGGCGCCGTTGTCGGGGACTTAGTTTTAACATCATAATTGATTCAATTTTGTTGGATTAAGGCACCAATTTTTTTATTTTCTTTTTAATTCATTTTTTTTATTTTGCAGAATTTTTTTTTCTTCGGTGTATACATAATACCCGAAGATTAGGCAAGAATCCACTCACTTATATACCGGAACTCACAAGATTTGAGAAGGAAAACTGAAGACACTTGCGAGAAGAGTCAAGCATGGTGACAAACAATAAGAATCAAGCTAATACAAGGGTGTTATTGGACACATCTATGCTCGATTTGGGAGGTATAAGGCAAAGCATCACAAGACCAAATGTTGAAGCCAATACTTTCGAGATCAAACCAACATTGCTGCTGATGATCTAATCTATTGTCCAGTTTTATAAGATGCTAAATGAGGACCCAAACGACCACATTGCCAATTTTCTAGAAATTTGTGACACACTCAAGTAGAATGGCGTGTCTAGTGATGCATTGAGGCTGAGATTGCTTCCATTAACTTTGAAGGACAAAGCTAAGATATGGTTGAAGTCTCAACCACCTGGTTCTTTCACTAACTAGAATGATTTGGCTAGAGCATTCCTAGTAAAATATTTTCCACCATCTAAGACATCTAAGGTGGTAAAAGAGATCACTTAATTCCAACAATTTGGGCATGAATCCTTGCATGAAGCTTGGGAGAGGTTCACAAAATTGTAGAGAAGTTTCCCACATCATGGATTGCCTAAAAATGTGTTGATACGAACATTCCCACATCATAGTTCTCTGGCCATTCTGCCCATTTTGGCCATTCTGTGGTACTCCTTCCCCTTCGTTCATTCTATCACTATTCTGCCTTCTCCTTCTACGTACAGTTCTTTCAAGCTCTAAATTAAGTGGTATTAATTGGGCTCCTTGTCTGCTTGCTCCACGTGTTATGTGCATGCAACAACAAGATTTCCTGAAAAACCACAACAGAAAAAAATGAAAACACAAATAAAAATAACGTTTAAATCAAGCAACACAAAATTCTTAA
>CATIWM010270424.1:0-15297 GCA_949671775.1 Mallotus repandus
CTTTTGTTTTATAATAAAATTTAGACTTTGTTATTCCCAAATTTCCTAGAATTCGAAAGAATCAATAGGGGTTTGAAGGTTGCGAATCGGTATTCCTTAGAATCAACGATTTTCGCAATTATCTACCTTCCGCTACATCAGGCATCCAGTTCGTGATCAACCATCCATATCGTGAGTTCAAAAGCACTATGAAAGCTTAAAAGCATGAGACGCTCATGATCTACCTTCATGCAGATCGTGAGCAAATCATGACATATCTTCAAATAGAGACAATGGTAATGTTGGTGTCCAACGACTAGTTTTTTATGGGTCAAGATCGTAAGCATGCCCTTATGATTGTGAGCAACTCTTCTCCTACATAAAGTTGAAATGCATTAAATGAAACATGGTAAAGGTTGAAGATGAAGTTAATATACTTCAACAACTAGTTTTGATCTCCAACTATAAAAACAAGTGTTGGAGGTTCATTTAAGGAGTTAGACAATTGTTGGTTGCAAAAATTAAATTCTTAGGATCTATTATGCATTAATTCTTTTTCAAATTCTCTTACATTCTTAATTACTCTTTTGAGAGTGGGTTGAGTTTTAGCTTATGTTCTTCTTATTCTAATTTCTTGGGTTAAAAAGGGAAGTGAGGAACTAAGTGTAAAATGATTTGGTTTAAGTGTTAATCATTCAAAACACTTGGGATTTAGTTTAAGAGTGATCCTAGAAATCTCTTATTTGTAAGGTTTAAGTTGAGCCTCAAAACTTATAGTGTAAAAATCAATCAAGTGAATAGATTGAAGTGGCTTGAAAATCCTAACTTGGGAGAATTAAGTGGAGACATAGATTTGATTAAGAAACCGAACTCCTTAAATACTTATGTCTTTGTCTGTTTATCTCTTAATCTTCCTTTAATTTGTTTTAATTATCTTTAAATTACCTCTGAATTGTAACTGCCCTATTCACTCCCCTCTAGGGCACTTATAATTGGTATCAGAGCTTGAATTCTTAGTACTTAATTGAAAGAAGAATAAATCATAGGGAATGAATCTTTAAACTTTTTTTCTTTAAGACCCCTCTTTGATGGTAGTGACTACCCACATTTGAAGTTTAAGATGAAGCTATACTTAGATAGTAATCCAATTAGGCTTTGGGATGTTCTTCCAAAAGGTTGGGAATAACTAAAAGGCACAAATAATGGTATTGGAATTACTCTATTAAGAAGTTAATGGTCAAATGATCAAAAAGAAGAAAATTACAAGAACAAAAAGGCCATGGCTATCTTATTTGCCTCAATGTCAAAAGAAAAAGGAGTCAAGGTTCAATATTGTCAATCTGCTAAAAAAATTTGGGAAACTCTTGAGAACCATTATAAGGGAACCATTTGAGTTAGAAGTAAGAAGGTTCAACTTCATGTCTATAAGTATAACCTCCTCAAGATAAAACCTCAAGAATCAATAACCAAAATGACCAACTGCCTCAATGCTCTTCTGACCACCCTCAAGAAACATGGAAAACATTGTTTTAAGGAAGAAGTAAATACTAAGATTCTAAGAATCCTACCTAAAAAGGATTGAGAATCTAGAGTTACTTCAATTAAGGAAGCTTATAACCTCTTAACTCTCTCCACCGACATTCTTCTAAGGAAGTTACTCACCCATGAGCTCAGCCTAAACCAAAGAGAAGATAAGAAAGATGAAAAAGAAGAAAAGAAGAAGGAAATTGCTTTAAAGGCTATACAAAAAGCTAATGATGAAGAAAGCCTTGTTGACTCTAGTGAGGAAGATGATGAAATAGCCATGATCACTAGAGGCTTCAAGATATTCTTGAAACGAAAGAGCTTTTCAAAACAAAGGGATAATAAAAAGTTTGAAGGTAAGAAAAATAAGGAGGTGATTTGTTATGAATGCAAAAAATTGAGACATATTAGAAATGAGTGCCCAAAATTGAAGTTCAAGGGCAAGGGAGTAAAGGACAAAAATAAGGCATTAAAAACTTTATGGGATGACTCCTCTGATTCAAAAAAGGAAAAGAAGCCATAAGAAGTAGCCAATCTTTGCTTCATGGAACTTGAGGACAATAATGAGGTACCATCCATTTCGTACTCTCTTGGGATGATTATGATAGTAATGGTGGTGGTGATGATGATGATGATGACCAGAGCTCTATTGTGTGCAAACTCATGCTTAAATACAAAAGCTTATTTTATAAGAAAAAGCTCCACAAGTAAGAGCTCTCAAAATTATCTGAGGAATTTGAAATTTTGAAAAATGACTTCTAAAAAATTGCTTTATCGAATGAAAAACTTACAAGTGATTTAAAAAGTTCCACTTCTTTGAAAGAGGAACTCAAGAAAGCTAATGATGAAAATCAAAAGCTTTCTAAAGAAGTATTGGATTTGAAAAACTCTATTTTTAAATTCAAAAAGGGGAAACATACTCTTGGTAGTCTTCTTGAATCCCAAAGGTTCTATGGGAATATCCATGGACTTAGATATTCTAATGAAATCTTTTCTTCATCATTATTACACATTAAATTTGTTAAAGCTACTTATGACTCTTCCCTATCAACTTCTCAACACAATGAGACTCAAACTCTTAAAGCTAATAAGTCTCAATCATCAAGAGTCAATGCTAAGTCTTTTAAGACTCAACCATTTATAACTTAAATGTCTAAAACATATGTCAAAAGACCTCAATCTAAACATGCATTCATATACACTAGAAGCAACACATCAAAGCATACTTCTCAATCATATAACATACAACATTGTAAATGTATGTTTCACATGCATCCTAGAGTTTATAAATAACCTAAAATGCATCCAGAAAACTTATATGCACAATTTGGAAATATACATATCATAAAAGAAATGCACAATATTCTAATGTAAGATATCATTATGCACTTGGAAAGAATAGGTTTGCAAATGTTAAGCATCTTTATTGCATGACCCATGGTCACATTAGCAATGTGTTCACCATTTGCATAATTAAGGCTATATATAATATTATTTTGATTTTAACAACACAATTTTGAAGTACTAATATTGTGTGTTCAAGTATGTATTAGATAGAATTAAAAGAAGTCCAAACTATCAAGAAAATGAAGATGATATGGAGGGTCACGATCACAGACCCGATCATGACCCAATCGTGACAAAATTAAGCTCAATACTTATTTGACAAGCAAATATCCAGTAGTGCTCACAATCACAGACCCGATCATGACCCAATCGTGACCAAATCAAGCTCAATACTTATTTGACAAGCAAATATCCAGTAGTGCTTATGGTCAGTGTCACGATCGTGAGTGGATTGTGATAAGAGTCATAAGAGCAGTCACGATCCAGATCCCGAGCGTGATCAATGGTGTTTAATTAAGCAAGAATTTTAGTAGTGCTCACGGTTGCCATCACGACCATGACCAAATCATGACGCCCTTCACGAGTCAGATCACGAGCTGGACCAAACTTCTTTAATTGAGCCAAGATCCAGTAGTGCTCACGATCCTGACCACGATTGTGATCACGACCATGACTAAGCTCTTGACTTCTGTCTCACGATCATGAGAATAAAAAAGGATTGAAGATCTGAGTTGCAGGCTTGATCACGGTCCTAGTGATGACCGTGACCAGACCATGAAGAGCCAGGTGGCATTTGCTCAACTGTTAATTGAGGGCTCCAACGATTATTTTATCAAGAATCATGACCGTGACTACGTCCATCACGACCATGACTAGTAAAATTTCTATAAAAAGTTGGAAGAACGTTTAATGAAGGAAGATAAAGCTATAGACAAATTTATTGAGCTTCAATAGCTATATCTTGAAGTTTTTCACTATATATACTCTTCATTAAACCTTATTTAAGAGGTTAGATGTGTTGGTGAACAAATTATTCTTAGTATTCAATTCTCTAAAGCTTCAAATTTCATTTATGTGTAATTTAATCTATTTATGTGTCGTTTGTGTTTTAGACTAGGTTCTTCTTCTTCTTGTATTTCTTGGGATTAAGAAAGAGAAGTGAGGAACTAGTTTTAAGAAGATTTGGTTCAAGTGTTAGCTAATAAAACACTTGGGATATTGGTTTTAGAGTTAGCCAAGAAAACTCTCATTTATGTAAGGTTGAAGAGTGAACCTTAAACTCTTGCATACACAATCAAGTAAAAGATTAGTGTGGGCATTCAAAATCTTAACTTGAGATAAGTTAGGTGAAGACATAGATTCAATTCTTGAATTGAAATCCTTAAATCTTGAGTTCTCATTCTTTTCTTCTTATTACCTTCTTTTATTTTTAATGAGCTCTTAATTAATTCTTAATTTTTCTAATTTGCCCTATTCCCCCCCCCCCCCCCCTCTAGGGCCTTTTTGCCTTTTTAATTGGTATCAAAGCTAAACTTCTTGGTACTTAATTGCAAGAAGGTTAGATCATGGGCAGTGAGGGTGTGAATTTTTCTTCTCTGAGACCTTGCTTTGATGGCAATGATTATCCTCATTAGAAATTTAAAATGGAACTATATGTTGATATGACCCTATTAGACAGACTATAGGAAGTAGTTCTTGATGGTTGGGAGCCTCATAAAGCCAAACTAGACAATGTAGAAATCCTCATTGATAGAAATTAATGGACACAAGAGCAAAGGGAGGCAAACTACAAGAACAAGAAGGTAATGACTATCTTACTTGCTTTCATGTCTAGAGAAGAAGGAGGGAAAGTCCAACATTGCTTATCCGCCTAAGAAATTTAGGAGACTATTGAGAATCATTTTGAAGGCAACATTCAAGTTAAAAGTAAGAAGTTTCAATTACATGTATATGAATATGAGCTCTTAAAGATGAAGCCTCAAGAATCCATCATCGAAATGACAAATAGACTCAATGCCCTCCTTACAACCTTTAGAAAGCTTGAAAAATACTATTCCAAGGAAGAAATCAATAATCCTTCCCAAAAAGGATTAGGAATCTAGAGTGACTTCCATTAAAGAAGCTCATAATTTGTCAAAGCTCTCAATCAACATTCTAATTGGCAAGCTTTTGACTCATGAACTCACTATGAAACAAAAAGAAGATGAAAAGGAAGAAAAAGAAGAAAAGAAGAAAAATATTGCTTTGAAGGCTCTGTAAGATGTAAGTGAAGAGGAGAGTCTTAAAAATTCAAGTGATGAAGATGGTGACATTGCCATGCTCACAAGGAATTTCAAAAAATTCTTGAGAAAGAAGAACTCTTTAAGAAATAGAGAATTCAAGAAAGGAGATGAAAAAAAATTAAGGAGGTAACTTGCTATGAATGCAAGAAGCCTAGACATATTAAAAGTGAGTGCCCAAGGTTGAAATTTAAGAACAAAGGAGTAAAGGAAAAGAAAAAGGCATTTAAAGCCTCATGGGATGACTCCTCTGAATCATAAAAGAAAGAGGAGCAACAAGAAGTAGCCAACCTTTGCTTCATGGCTCTTGAGGACAACAATGAGGTACTTCCCATTTCTCACTCCTCTTGCAATAATTATAATAATTATGATGATGATGAGAGCTCAATTGTGAGCAAACTCATGCTCAAATGCAAGAGCCTTCTTTCTAAGAAGAAGCTCTACAAGCATGAGCTCTCAAATTTGTCCAAAGAATTTGAGAATCTAAAAAATGATTTTTCTAAACTTGTTTTGTCAAATGAAAGGCTTGTTAATGATTTAAAAATCTCTACCTCTTTGAATGAGGAACTCAAGAAAGCCAATGATGAAAATCAAAAGCTTTCAAGAGAAATAGTGGAATTAAGGAATTCCATTTCCAAATTCAAGAAAGGAAAATAGACTTTGGATAGTCTTTTTGATTCTCAAAGAATCCATGGTAGCACATATGGACATGGTTACATAAATGATCCCTCATCTTCATCATCATCACAAATAAAATTTGTCAAAGCCTTTAGTGATCCTTCTCCTTGTACCTCTAATCCTCTTAAGACTCAAGCCTTGAAGGCCAAGAAGTCTCCAACTTCTAAAGTAAATGATAATCCTACAAGAATCAACCAATCTTGACTCAAAAGTCTAAGGCACAAGCCAAGAGACTTCAACACAAACATGCCTATATGTACACTAGAAGAAATACTTCAAGGCAATCTACCACACAACACTCCACACACATATGTGGTTGTATAAACTACACTCATCCTAGATCACAAAAATATCCTAGGAAACTAACTCCACATTTTCATGCATAATTTAGAAATTACACTTCTCACAAGAGAAATGTGCATCATTCAAATGTTAGATCTTCACATACTCCAAACTCCAAGGGATTTGTTAATGTGATATGCTTCAATTGTATGACCATTGGACACACTAGCAATGCATATTATTATATGAGATTGCATTTGAACTTATTGCCTTTGGATTATGTTGATGCTAACCAACCTAGACCAACTAAGGTTTGGGTTTAAAAGAAAGTTTAAAATTTTCTTGTGTAGGTGTGCCTAAAATCCATAAAGAAGAAAAGCAAGTGGTATCTTGATAGTGGATGCTCAAGGCACATAACGGGTGATAAGGAGCAATTTACCAAAATTGAAGCTAAGGATGGAGGATGTGTTACTTTTGGAGACAATGCTAAAAGGAAGATTGTTGGCATTGGAGAAATTCATAACCCTTAATCCTTATCTATGCATCATGTTCTTTTAATAGATGGCTTAAAGAATAATTTACTTTGCATTAGTCAATTATGTTACATGGGAAATAAAGTCACTCTCTATCCTAGAAATTGCTATGTTAGTAGTCTAGATGAGGATAAAGTAATTTTTAGTGGTGAAAGAGTAGACAATGTCTATGCCATTGACTTGAATAAAGTTAATAACAAAGACATTAAGTGTTTAATGTCCATTTCCCGTAACACATATACTTGGCATAGAAGGTTAGGATATGTAAACTTTGAGCTTTTGGATGACCTTAGCAAACATGAACTTGTGGTTGGCTACCCAAACTCAAGTTCACTAAGGACAAGCCTTGTGATACTTGTCAAAAGGGAAAAAAATCTAAATCTTCCTTTAAGCTCAAGAATTTAGCATCTAATTCTAGGCCACTTGAACTTATTGACATGAATTTATTTGGTCTTACTAAAGTTGCTAGTTTAGGTGGAATGCACTATGCATATATTTTAGTTGATGATTACTCTACATATACTTGGGTGTGTTTCCTTGCTCATTAGAATGATGATTTTAAAGCTTTTGAAAGGTTTCAAAGAGAGTTCAAAAAGAAAAAGGTTTTTGCATTTCCACTATAAGAAGTGATTATGGAACCGAATTTGAAAATAAATTTTCAAAACTTTTTGCAATGAAAATGGTATTTCTCATACTTTCTCTTCTCCTAGAACTCCATATTAAAATGGGTTAGTTAAAAGGAAAAATATGACTCTAGTGGAAATGGCTGGGACTATGCTTCATGAGTATAATTTACATTTATACTTTTGGCCGAAAGTTGTTAACACTTTTTGCTATATAGCAAATAAAGTCTTTAAAAGACTAATTTTGAACAAAACTTCTTTTGAGCTTTGGAACAATAGAAAACCTAAAATCTCATCTCTCAGAGTGTTTGGATGTAAGTGCTTTATATTAAACACCAAGGACAACCTTGGAAAATTTAATTCTGAAGCCGATGAAGGAATTTTCCTAGGCTATGCCACCTATAGCAAAGCATATAGAGTCTTTAACAAGAGAACTTTAGTAATTGAGGAATCTATGCGTGTTGTATTTGATGAATCTAACCCACTTGATCCTAGAAAGGATTTTTTCAGTGTTGATGATATTATAGATGAACTTATGGATATTATAGATGAACTTATGGATATAAACATCCAAGAAGAAAATGCAAGCAAACCATTGGAGCTAGATAATCTTAGCCAGGAAGAGAGTGAGAAGATGCCTTAACCTACCTTAAAGGCTTCCAAAGGATTGGCAATTCAAAAAGGCTTATCCTCAAGACCTCATCATTGAAGACACTACAAAGGGGTTAACTACTAGATCTCAACTCATCTTAATAGTTAATTTAGCTTTCATCTCTCAAATTGAACCTAAAAATGTTAATGATACCTTAAGTGATGAGTTTTAGGTCCTTCCTATGCAAAAAGAGTTAAATCAATTTGAGAGAAACAAGGTCTGGACCTTAGTTCCTAGACTTAAGCATCATCCTATTATAGGCACCAAATGGGTGTTCAGAAATAAGATGAATGAACAAGGTGTCATAATTAGGAACAAAGCAAGACTAGTAGCTAAGGATAATCAAGAAGAAGGCATTGATTACGATGAAACTTTTGCCCCCATTGTAAGGTTAGAAGCTACTAGAATTTTACTTGCATCTTACATGGATTTTTAACTTTTTCAAATGGATGTAAAAAGTGCATTTTTAAATGGTTTTATTGAAGAGGAGGTCTATGTTGAACAATCTCTGGGTTTTAAAAGCTTTGAATTTCTTAACCATGTTTTTAAGCTTTCAGAAGCTCTATATGGATTGAAACAAGCTCCTAGAGCTTGGTATGAGTGGTTGATCAACTTTCTTTTGGAGAAAGGATTCTTAAAAGGAAAAGTTAATACAACCTCATTCATAAAGCAATCCAAGAATGATTTGTTAATTATGCAAATACATGTTGATAATATAATATTTGGTGCTACTAACCATTCTTTGTGTGAGGGTTTTTCTAAGTCATGCAAGGAGAATTTGAAATGACCTTGATGGGAGAACTCAAGTTCTTTCTTGGCCTCCAAATCAAGTAAGGAAAAGAGGGAATTTTTATCAACCAAGCTTAATACACTAGAGATATTCTCAAGAAGTTTAGGATGGATGGAGCTAAAGCTAGCAAGACTTCAATGAGTTCAACCACCAAACTTGGAAAAGATAAAAGTAGAAAGCCAGTTGATGAAAAGCACTTTCGAGGTATAATTAGTTCTCTCCTTTACCCTACTGCTAGTAGACTGAATATTATGTTTGCTAAATGTTTATGTGCTAGATTTCAATCTTGTCCTAAAGAATCACACTTAAATGTGGTCAAGAGAATTTTTAAGTACCTCATAGGAACCATTAACTTAAATCTTTGGTACCCTAGGAATGATTCCTTTAGTTTACTTAGCTATTGGAATGTGGACTTTATCGGTAGCTTAATAGATAGAAAGATCACTTTCGAAACTTGTTAATTCTTAGGACAATGCTTAGTTTCTTAGCTTAGCAAGAAACAAGTTTCGGTTGCCTAGTCCATAGCTGAAACCGAATATGCGGCGGCTAGTTGTTGTGGCGGCTAGTTGTTGTTGCTCTCAAATCTTGTGGCAAAAATAATAACTTAGGGACTATAGCATAGAACTTGATCACATTCCTATCAAATGTGACAACATAAGTGCCATAAACCTTAGCAAGAATCTCATTCAACATTTAAGAACTAAACACATAGATATTAGACATCACTTGCTTAGAGATAATACTCAATTAAGACACATATCTTTAGAATTTGTTGACACAAATTATTAATTAGCGGACATTTTCATAAAACCCCTAGTGAGGATAGACACAATTTTATTTTGAATGAGTTTAATATGATTGATGGCTCTAGCTTGACATGATTTCTTATTTGCTTTGCTTACATATTTATGTGGAAATATTGTTCCTTAAGTCTCTTGCATTTATTTATTTATTTTTGCATACTCATTCATAAATTAATAAAATCAATTTATTAGATTTATTAATGAAAATTGCATATAAAATCATGTCCAAGACCATTGTTACCATTTTTATGAATTAAACAAAATTTATATTTATCAAAATTGTCAAATTTTCAAGCCTTGTTTTATTTCCTCAAAATTTTCCTGGAAAGGGTATATTTGTACCTTTTTAAAGTTTGATTTGAACTCAATTGAAACTTTTTTTAAAGTTTAGGGTCAAATTGTTATCTTTTCACGACCATTATTGGCGACGATTCAGATCGTGACACTTGTTTAGTCTAACATCAAGGTAGTCGCAGTCATTATCGCAATCGTGATTGAGCCCGTGATTCACGACGGTGACCACGATCTTGACAGACCTATAAAACTGATTTCTGTCTTTATTTTTCATGACCTTTCACTTTAAAAGCCATTTTCCAATATTCTTTATGACTTTTAAACCATATTTGACCTATGTTTTAAATCCTCCTACTCTTTATAAACTACAGGTTTGTTTCCTTTATTCACTTTCACCCAAAATTCTCTATAATTTTTTTTTATCATCTTCCTCTCCCTTTGTCTCAACACTTTCACCATGGCACCTAAGAAAAGCAAGACTACTCCTTCCTCTTCCTATGGTGAGCCCCCTAAAAGACAAATCAAGGAGAAACCAAGCAAATCTTGTCCTCCTTTCTCTTACTCACCATAAGACATCAAGAAGAGGATTGCTCTTTTTCAAAAGAGAAATATTATCTCTATGAAAGGCAAGGTTATGCTAGCCAATATGCTCTTTTTGTTCATCCCCCTTCTCCTCCTCCTCATGAGGGTGACCAACCTTAGTTTTCATATTTTTTTTCTCTTAGTATTTTCTTATTTTTAATGTTTTTATTGTCTTAGTGTTTTATTGTCTTAGTGTTTTATTTTCCTTAGTATTTTACGTTTTTTTCTTTATGTCTTTATGTCTTAGTTTTTCATTTTATCCTATCATGTAATATGTCTTGGACTACATCTTTTAATTAATGAAATATTAGTTGCTTGTGTGTTTATTTATTGTTCTTTATATCTTCTTTTTATATTTTGCCAAAAGGGGGAGAACTTATGTATTTTGAGAATATTCTTGTATTTTTTAGCATATTTTTCTTTAAATTTTGCTGTTAATATGTTGGATATGTTCAAAATGCGTTCTTAAAATGGTGGATAAGTTGAAATGTTCAAAATGTGTTCTTAATATGTTAGAATCGTTCATAATTCATTCTCAATATGTTAGAATATTCATATGCAAGCAATAAACAATTGGGTTGATATATGAATTTCGTATCTTTTTCATATAGTTTTGGTATATGATACTCCAAACTTCAATATATGCATATATAACGGGGGAGAACCTTTTAGAATCTATGCATATGTTGAGGGGGAGCAACACTAGCACACACACTTCGTAATTGATTATTTAAATTCTCAAAATTGTTTGTCAAAATGAAAAAGGGAGAGACTGTTAATTAATGCTAAATCTAACCTTATTTTGATTGTAATAACACAATTTTGAAGTATTAATATTGTGTGTTCAAGTATGTATTAGATAGACATTAAAAGAAGTCCAAAATATCAAGAAAATAAAGAAGATATGGAGGGTCACGATCACGGACTCGATTGTGACCAAATCAAGCTCAATACTTATTTGATGAGCAAAATTCCAGTAGCGCTCATAGTCAATGTCACGATCGTGATAAGAGTCACGAGAGTAGTCACGATCCACATCTCTAGTATGGTCAAAAGTGTTCAATTAAGCAAGAATTCTAATAGCACTCACGGTCGCCATCACGACCGTGACCAAACCGTGATGCCTCTCATGAGTCAGATCACGAGCTAGACCAAGCTTCTTCAATTGAGCTAAGAATCTAGTAGTGCTCACGATCCTGATCACAGTTGTGTTCATGACCATGACTAAGCTCATAACCTCTGTCTCATAAGCATGAGAATAAAAAAGGATTGATGATCAGAGTTATAGGCTTGATCACAGTCCTAGTCACGACCGTGATGAGCCAGGTGGCAACTGCGCAACTGCTCAATGATCAATCAAGGGCTCTAACAACTATTTTATCAAGAATAACAGAATTTCTACAAAAAGTTACAAGAACATTTATTGAAGGAAGATAAAGCTATAGATGAATTTAATGAGCTCCAACAGCCATATCCTGAAGTTTTTC
The DNA here is from genome assembly GCA_949671775.1 of Mallotus repandus. Taxonomy (NCBI): domain Eukaryota; kingdom Viridiplantae; phylum Streptophyta; class Magnoliopsida; order Malpighiales; family Euphorbiaceae; genus Mallotus; species Mallotus repandus. Next base: position 11,854 of record CATIWM010270424.1, read on the forward strand.
ACTATATATCCTCTTCATTAAACCTTATTTAAGAGATTAAATGTGTTGGTGAACAAATTATTCTTAGCATTCAATTCTCTAAAGCTTCAAACTTCATTTCTTTGTAATTCAATTTATTTGAGAGTAGTTTGTTTGTTAGACTAGGTTCTTCTTCTTCTTGTATTTCTTAGGATTAAGAAAGGGAAGTGAGGAACTAGTTCTAAGAGGATTTGGTTCTAGTGTTAGCCAATAAAACACTTGGGATATTGGTTTAAGAGTTAGCCAATAAAACTCTTATTTATGTAAGGTTGAAGAATGAGCCTCAAACTCTTTTATACACAATCAAGTAATAGAATTGTGTGGGTATTAAAAATCCTAACTTAGGATAAGTTAGGTGGAGATGTAGATTCAATTCTTGAATTGAACTCCTTAAATCTTGAGTTCTCATTATCTTCTTCTTATTACCTTCTTTTATTTTTAATTAGCTCTTAATTAATTCTTAATTTTTCTAATTTGCCCTACTCACCCCCCCCCCCCCCCCTCTAGGGCCTTTTCAATGTATGCTTCTATAGAAGACTACACTTGCAATTGTTACCATTGGACTACTTTGAGACTAACCAACCTAGACCAAAGAAGGTTGGATTCAAAGAGGTGTTTAAATTTATTGATTGTAGGTGTGCTTGAAGTCCACAAAAGCTAAAAGTAAATGGTACCTAGATAGTAGATGTTCAAGGCACATGACAGAAGATAAAAGTCAATTCACTTCTCTAGAAGCTAAGGATGGAGGAAATGTCACCTTTGGGGATAATACAGAAGGGAAGATTATTGGAATTAGCATGATAGGTAACATTCAAACTCTCTCCATTCATCATGTTTTATTAGTTGATGGTTTGAAGTATAATCTACTTAATATTAGTCAACTATGTGATATGGGAGACAAAGTCACTTTCTATCCTATAAATTACTTTGGTAGTAGTTTAAAAGATGACAAAGTAATCTTTAGTAGTAAGAGAGTTGACAATGTTTACATTATTGACTTGAATAAAGTTGATAATAAAGACATTAAATGTCTAATGTCTATTTCCCATGACATATGGACTTGACATAGGAGGCTTAGACATACAAATTTTGAGCTTCTAAATGAACTTAGTAAGAATGAACTTGTAGATGGATTGTCCAAACTCAAGTTTAAAAAGGATGAGACTTGTGATGCTTGTCAAAAAGGAAAACAAATTAAGTAATATTTTAAACTTAAAAATAAAGTATCAACCTCTGGGCCATTAGAAAATAAAGTTGACACCTCATAGTAAGCCTCTTGATGTTTTAAACTTAGAACTTTCCTCTAACCCAAACCTAAAGTATAATTAACCCAAATTCATTATTTTTTTATGTTCTATAAGTGAATTTGAAACTCAAACCACTTCCAAGCTGTTATATACATTTTATTTAAAAAAAAATCAAATTCTTAAGTGAGTAGCTATAAGGGTATTACAATGGAGGTCTAAAATGACAATTGACCATTATGAGTTTACCCATAAATTAACCTTAAACTCAACCTTGAATTTGTATAATATAAAACCAAGTATAAGTTATGAATCAAATCAAAAAGAGTGTAGTTAAAAGAAAGAACTATTGGTGATGCCACTAGTAGCTCCAAAAATATTACCCTTTTCCCTCCAAGTTAGATACAATAAAATAAAGTAGTTGAGAATACCACATTTTTAAATAAATTAACTAGAAGTAAAGATGAGTATTTAAAGAATGCAAAAAGGTATTTACTTGCTATAAGCTTAAACTTTAAAATTTGTACCGAGAATGCTATAATTAACCTCAAGTCTCCGACTTCAAGACTAAGTTTATTGCTAAAAGAATCACAACAAACAATGAGAATAAAATATTATAATTGAAATTGTATAGACCATGTCGTGTCTATGTTTATTGAGGTATTATGATGATTTATGGTTTTGATATATGTGAAAATACAGTCATTATATGTGTGATATTGTTATAAATTAAGTTGTATTATTGGTCAACTATTAATAATTGCCTTTGGGACAATGCATAAATTCATCATGCCTTCAGGGTAAATTTATGTGGTTGAAAAGTATGCATACTAAATTTTATAAATTATTATGCTTCAAGAAGGAGCTCTAAATTATTGTGTTATCAGAAAGAGCCATAAATTATGGTGCTCTGAGAAAGAGCTATAAACTATCATGCTATGTAAAGGAGCTAATAATAACTGTACTATCAGTTACTTGTGAAATACAATATAATTGTTAATACTTTATGTCTAGTCTGTGATATATGGGTTTAAAAGTTTAAATACATAGGGACAGGAGTCACTATGTTTTGGTGTTCAAAATTGTATTTGTGAAATACAATTACAACTACATAATGTGAGATTTTGGAAAATTACACATTTTGAATGAATATTTCAATATTAGTTAAATAATAAATGAAGATTTATGAATTCAATCCGTACTTAGAAATTTTGATGATATAATTCTGTGCAATTTTTTTCTATAATTATTATTTTGTACTCATGATTCGCTTTTCATAATCAGTTTTATGTTCATTACTCCTATTTTTTTCTTTAGTTACTCAGTGGTGTAAGCACCCAATTTCAGGATAATTAGAGCATGGATGCGAAAGAGGACTCCGATGATGAAAACTTGTAGCAAATGAGTCTCTAATATTTGAATTTTGGATTCCAAGGCTTGATTGTATTTTTACGGATTAAATTGAAAGTTTTCTTTTCCTTCAAGGGTCTTTTTGTAATTACATAATTCCGATCGGAATTACAGAATTTCCGTCGGAATTACAAAATTCCGACCGAAATTCTAGAGTACTGATTAATTTTCGTCAAATTCCTTTTTTTTTACTTTGTTTTATTTCAATTTTTATTGATTTTTCTTAAATTTGATTGGCCAAAATTTAGTTAATTGATAATTTTTTTTATTAAAAAATAATAATAGATAAAAATATAAATAAATAAGTTAATTAATGCATATCATTTCCTTCTGTAGTTTATCCTATCCGCGTAACCTTTTATCTCTACCTAATCACTTATCCCGTGAAACGGATTTGTGATAGGCGGAGAATAAAAGGGTGGAGAGGAGAGTGCAGAAAAAAGAGGGAGGAGGAAAAAGGGAAGAAAAAAGGAAAAAAAAAAGACGCAAGAGGAGAAAAAGAGAGGTAGAGAGGAAAAAAAGAAAAGAAAAAGCTTTCTTTTGGTTCTGATTTTTTAAGAGACGGCTGAGTGAAAAAGGTTTTAACACCAATATAATCAAAGCCAAGATACAGAAATCAATATTGAAGACCCGTTTAGACGGTGAATCAACACACCTCTGAGGAGCTAATCATACTGCATCCCATTATACCTGTTTTTTTCTTGAACTCTCATTTCTCTTATTTTATTTATTTATTTTTGATTTATGATTCTGGTTTAATTTTTATTTTTAT
>CATIWM010270452.1:0-29854 GCA_949671775.1 Mallotus repandus
CAAAAACACAACTCCAAGCCTCTAACTTGTTCGGTTCTTTTATGTAAAAATATACAAGGATACGATCAAACCAATTATATAAAAAAATATATATAAAGGAACAATTAATCTCTAACTTAAAAGTAAATTTTAAGCTTCAGAAAAACAACACTTAAAGTTACAAAACTTGCGGTTCAACAACCGATCAACCCAATGGTTCTCTACTTGTTTTTAAAACCTTTATTTCTTGGTTAAGTTACAAAGCATTGTCATTAAAATGGTTTAAGTAGTAAAATTCTGCACCTTCAACTCACAGAATTCTGCACTTCAAAACACATAGAATTCTGCACTTAAATTACATAGAATTCTGCACTTAAAACCCACAGAATTTTGCACTTCATTCTCACAGAATTCTGCACTTAAAACGCATAAAAATCTGCACTTTATTCTCACAAAATTCTGCACTTTATACCCACATAATTCTGCACTTAAATTACACGTAAACAACGATGAATTGTTAATGAAAATCTCAGGTTTTGTGGTGATTTAAGAAAGTTATCTCAACTTGCTTTTAAGGGACATTATAACTAAATTCGGGGCTGCTTAAGAATTGAATTTCAACAACAAATCACCCATTTCTTTTCCCTTATACAGAGATGTTTGAAACATCAATTAGAGGCTAATTAAGCTCTCTCTCTTTTTTTCTGCATTTTCTTTCAATAGAAATCAGCAGCAAACAAGTTAATAAAGCTGCATAATTTCTGCGAAAAAAGAGTTTTAAATTAGCTTGGTTCAAATGGGCATTTGAACCACAAAATTTGTCAAGATGTAGCACCGAAACAAGTGAGTTTCAAGACTGTTTTAAAATCAAATTTCCAAATAAATTGGACATAATACAACAGTAATTCCTTTGGTGATAACTCAATGGTTTAAAACAAACAATTCTCATGTTTATTGAAATGAAAACCGAAAGGATTTTTTTTTTTTTTTTGTGAAGACAAACAACATAGCCCAAGCCAAGGGATATTCAAAGTTTAACAATACAAGAATGAAATAAAACTCAACATTTAACCGAAGCAAATGAGCCAAGCTAAACATTTAGACATCTCAAACATGAGCAACACCGAAACTCAAGGATTAACAGAATCAAGAAATCAAAATTTGTAACAAGGATCGGTGAGATCCACTCACAAACAAAGATGGCTTCCTCTTTATCATCTTGCTGCTTTAACGGACTCTATTCTATGGCCACAAACAGCTCATAATCACCAATCATAAAGATTTTCTTAGTTATATCTTAACTCATCATTTACAATATAAAATCTTCAAGAATTTTATTCTATTTCTCTACTTAGATTTCAATGCATGCAGCTATAAATTAGTCTCATACACAATCTACAATGAACCTTATAATTATTCAAAGATTTTTACCTCAATGCTTCTTTGATCCCACACGAAACTCAACCCAATTCAAACTCTTGTTCTACTTTTTTTTAACTCTAAGCTAATTTGCTCACTTGATCTTCAACTTCTTTGGTGATTTGAGTTTGGTTCCTTGTCTCTGGAGAAGGATCAAGCTTGTGAAACCTTTCTCCATCCATATGCAAGCAATGTTGAGATCTCTTTCTGGTCTCCCTCTCCCTCTCACACCCTCCTCTTCTTCACGTAGAAAAGAGTTCTTTTTTTTACCAATGTCTTAATGAGAAAAATGGAGCATATATATAATTTAACACCTCACCACCTTACATCAAATATTACTCTAATTAAATCCTTTTTTATAAATACTTTTTTCTTTTGATTTATTTGCAAGTGACATGTGTTAACATGCATGTATCCTTCCTGACACCTCAACACCTTTTTGCAGAAAAACACTTAACTCTTGCTTCCATCTTCAATTACACCCTTCTCAACCTAATTTCCTTTCATTATAAGTCCTTATTTCCTTTGTTTCAGTTTAATTAAGCCCTTACAATTATGTTTTAATTTCAGAATTAATTATTTTAAAAAATAAATCTTTAAATTTGCACATTTAGGGATACAGATGTGACACATAGCCATCAAATGCCTTTAAAGGTTGACCATAAACATAACCTTCTGATTGCTTATTCGAAGCAGATTGGCTATAAATATAGTCTTCAGATGATTTTGATGATTGACTATAAACATAACCTTTAGAGGGCTTTAGAGGTTGACTATACACATAACCATTAGATTGCTTATAATAAGCAGGCTAGCTATATACATAGCCTTTAGATGCCTTGGATTGTTGACTGTAAACATAACCTTCAGATTACTTATTAAAAGCAAGTTGGCTATAAACATAGCCTTCAAACGGCTTGAAAGGTTGACTGTAAACATAGCCTTTAGATTGCTTATTAGAAGGAGATTGGCTATAAACATAGCCTTCAGATGGCTTGAAAGGTTGACTATAAACATAACCTTCATATTGTTTATTAGAAGCAGATTGGCCATATACATAGCCTTCAAACACCTTGGATGATTGACTATAAACATAACCTTCATATTGCTTATTAGAAGCGGGTTGGCTATAATCAGAGCCTTTAGATGGGTTGGAAGGTTGACTATAAATGTACCTTTCAGATAACTTTAAGGGCTGGATATAAACGTAGCCTTCAGATGACTTGAGAGGTTAACTGTAAACATACCCTTCAGATTAAAAAGGTTGGCTATAAAAATGGCCTTCATATGGCTTAGAAGACTTACCATAAACATATAGCAGTTAGATGATTTAAAGGGTTGGCTATAAACATAGCCTTCATATGACTTAGAAGACTGACTGTAAATATAACTTCTAAACAATTTGGAGGATTGAATGTGATCTTCGAATGACATAAAAACTTGGCTATTCATATTATTTTCAGATGACTTAATAGGCTTACCATAAACATAGCCTTCAGACAACTTGAGTGGTTTACTGTAAACATATCCTTCAATCGAGACATGGCCTTTAGATGGTTTAGAAGACTGACCATGAACATAACTTTCAATCGATTTAGAGGATTGTCTATAAATAACCATCTAAAGGCTTGAAAAACTGTTTATGCACATAACTTTTAGATGACTTGGCAGGTTGATTATAAAACATAACCTTTAGATGGCCTAAGAGATTAACTGTAAACATAATCTTTAGAGGGCTTGAAAGGTTGGTTGTAAACGTAGCCTTGGGAGGGCTTGAAATCCATATCCCACCAAGGAATTTTTTCTCCCATATCTGCTTTAACTATTAAGGCAAATAAAATAATAAATACAAGCACTCTCCATAATTGTACATCCTATTGAGAAAAAAATAAAAATAGGAAAAATAGAATAAAGGTTTTATATATGCATAAAAATGAACCAGGTTGTAAAAGAGCTTGCAAGCGATAGGGCATTGGCGTGTTTGGTAACTTAGAACGCTAGTGCATCTCAGGAGAAAAAGAAGTATTGCCTCTTGCTACGAATATCTACCAACATCAATGATAAGGTTGATATAATCAAAATGACATTGGTTTCATATGTTTAAATATAGCTACACAAAAAATAGCACCCAATGAATAGTTATGCATATTGCTACAATTTTCTATACAAAATATCGAAACCATGCATTGTACAGAAATATACTAAAAATGGGTGTTTTTTAATACCACAATATGAGGCACACCTTGTGTATATATATTGCAATAAGTTGAGCTAATACAAAGAATAAATATGAAGATTTAAATACAATATAAAACTATGCTATACATAGTTATATTCTATTACCCCCCCCCCCCCCCCCCCTCTAAGTTGGGCATGGGTAGCAATGCCTAGATTGTTTCATATTGAACAAAAAGGACCAACTAGAAGACTCTTTGTGAAAATATCCACTAGTTGGTGCTGATTTGAAATATGGCAGACAAGAACATCGCCCTATTAGATCCATTCACGGACAAAATATAAATTAACTTCCAAATGTTTTGTATGAGGTTCACAGGATTGGTAGCAAGATAGGTTGTCGAGACATTATCATAAAAAAATGATGATTGGTAGCCTTTGATGAAGATGTAAATCATGTAAAATAGATTGCAACCAATAGACTTCAGCAACAACAACGGCTAAGGCTCGATACTCGGATTCAGCACTACTTCTAGACATTGTATATTGTTTTTTTGCACACCAAGAAATCAAAGTGGTTCCCAAAAAGACACAGTAACCTATTATTGAGCGCCATGTATTAGGGCACCCAGCCTAATCCGCATCACTGTAAGCAACTATATGATCCAAAGATGATTGACAAATTGGTAAACCATAGGACACAATAGCTTTAACATAACGTAAAATTCTCTTGACTAATTGCCAATGAAATTCTTTCGGATTGTGCATAAATTGGCATACCAAATTAATAGAATAACTCAAGTCAGGCCTTGTAAATGTTAAATATTGTAATCCTCCTACTATACTATGATACAACTATGGATCAAAGAATAAGGCATCGGAAGGAAAGAGCAAGTGTCTACTTGGGAGTGGAGTAGCAATAGGCTTACATGACATCATACATGCTCTTTCTCGTAAATCCTTAGCATATTTTTGTTGACAAAAAAAATAAACCATCCTTTAAGTGGTTGACCTCAATACCCAAGAAATAATGAAGTTTACCAAGATCAGTCATGCGAAACTCATTGTTCAAGGAACAAAGCAATGAGTGTAATAAAGAAGAAGTAGAGGCGGTGAGGATGATATCATTGACATACAACAAAAGAACAGCCATACCTTTGGAAGAGGAATACACAAACATAGAATAATCAAATTTGCTGCCTTTAAACAAAGTTTGCTTAAGAAGGTGGTGAAGCGATTAAACCAAGCACATGGTGCTTGTTTCAAGCCAAACAATGCACGGTTAAGTTTACAAACATAATATGGACATATTGAATTTGCATAGCCTGGAGGTTGTTGCATATAAACTATTTCTGGTAAGTCTCCATGAAGAAAAGCATTCTTCACATCAAGTTTATGAACAACCCATCCATTACTAACTACCATAGTTAGCACCATTTGAATTGTTGCAGGCTTTACAATAAGACTAAAAGTCTCATCATAATCTACTCAATGTCTTTAATCAAACCCCTATGCAACTAGCTGAGCCTTATGTCTCTACATCCTATCACATTAGCTGTGGATGGTGACGGTACCAAAGTCCATGTGTTATTAGGGATTAAGGCTACATATTCATTATCCATGGCTTGTTTTCAACATTGATGTTTAATGGCAGAATTGAAAGTCTTGGGTTCAGATGTATTTCGCTTCGGGTGATGAGTGGATGAGGTCAGTAAAAAGGATTGAATCTATTTTGGTTTGTGAGTACCATCCTTTGTTCGAGTGATCATTGGATGAACATTGGCAGTTTAGGGAGCCAAAGAAGATGCACATAATTGATCATGTGCATATGTAATAGGCGAGATAGTATGATCAAGAAGAGAAAACATGTTTAAAGAGTGAGTTAAGGGTAAGGGACTGAAGGATAAAAAGGATTAAGACTTATCATATGGAAAAGTAGGATAAGATGAGGAGTTGGTAACATCGATCATAGGTAGAGATTGAGAAGGAGTAGGATTGTTTAAAGAGTGAGTTAGAAAGGTAGATAAATATTCTGGTTGTGATAAAGTGGAGAGTTTAAGTGGTTGTGAAACATCCAAATTCGTTAGATTGGAAAAAGGACCAAGACTCGACTTTGAAGTGGACTCTTTTGGATGAGTAAGGATAGGTACCTAAGAAGGGAACTCATCTTCAACAAAAGTCACATGCCTGGATGTGTATACATTCCCATTATCAAGATTATAACATCGATACCATTTTATATTAACTCCATAGCCAAGAAAAATACACCTTCTTACACGTGGAGCTAGTTTATAAGGAATAGGATTTGTAATATGAGCATAACATAAGCAGCCAAAAACTCTAATGCTTGCAATATCTGCCTTTCTACAAAACAATAACTCAAAAGAAACATGAAATCCAATAGAAGCATGTAGAATTCTATTTAAAACATAAATAGCCGCATATAAAGCTTCTACCCAAAATTGATAAGATGAGTTGGCTTGAATCAACATAGCCCGCACTGTATTCAATAATGTTCTGTGCATGCGCTCAGCCATTCCATTTTGTTGAGGGGTTTTTGGACATGAAATACGTGGTATAATACCACTTTCTTGAAATAATTTTTGAAATTTGGCATTCATAAACTCACCACCCCCATCACACTGGAATTGTTTTATTGTCATAGAGAATTGATTTCCAACTTCCTTTTTAAAATGGACAAATTTATCATAAACTTCACTTTTATTTCTCATAGGGTAAAGCTAATAATATTTAGAATAGCCATCCAGAAATAACACACAATAGCGATACCCAGAAAAAGAAAGCACAAGAGATTGCCAAACATCAGAGTAAATCATAGAAAGTGGACAAGAAGCATTATTATTTGAATCAGAAAAAGTAAGTTTAATAAGCTTGTCAACTGCCAAGTTGACTAGCATTACAATTAAAATTTAAATTGCTAAAAGAACAGAGGGGTGAATTACCATGAAGAAACTTGGACAAAACAGAAGCCCCTAGGTGACCTAGTCGCCAATGCCATAACATGGAAGAAACCTTTGTTGTAAGGAAAGCTTGAGGTGAAGAAGCATTTCCAGAATTAAAAGACAACGGATATAGAGAACCCCTACTACTGTAACGATGAAGGATTTTCTGTGTTGTGGTTCCTTCACAGATAAACTAGAAGAATTAAAATTAACATCACATTTATTATCTCTAGTGAAACGATGAATAGAAATGAGATTTCGAGTTATAGAAGGGACAACAAGAACATTTTTAGTAAAAATTTAGAATTTGTGCCAGTAATCATTTTTTGTCCAATATGAGTAATAGGAAGTTGATAACCATTCACAACTTTAATAGTGTCAAAACCAGTGTATAGAGAGAATGAATTTAGATTACCTGTGGAATTGGTCATATGGTGGGTGGCACCAGTATCAGCAAGCCATGACGATACTGAAGAATTGGGTTCCTAGAGGTGTATACTAGCATATGCTTGTCCGCCAGAAGTTATCGAATCATCATTAACAGTAGATGAAAAAGAATAGCGAGGATAGTTTTTGGCCATATGATAAAAACCATAACATAATTAGCACTGAACAGGAGATTCACCAATATTGAGCCAATTGAATGAGGATGAGACGATCCATAAGAGATTTGAGAGGTAGTAGTCCATGGTTGTCATGGAGAAAAACTAGAAAAGTTATGTCGACCGCGAGAATATGATCCACAACCAGCTGAAGGAGATGGAGGTCGATAATTATTTCCAAAACCTTGATTCCTGCTCCCAGAATAGTTATTTCTCCACCCCTCTTGTCGTCCACCCCGGGTAATATTACCTCGCCAGCCACCATGATTGTAAGCACCTCTCCCCCTTGATACGAGGAAGGTCTGTGAGTTTTCAACCGAATTCAAACTTTGATTTTCCTGGATTCGACTTTCATGAGCCAACAAGAATGAATGCAACTCAAGAAAAGTTGGAAGAGGTTGTCTTGCCGACATTACTATAACCACATCAGAATATTCAGGAGGGAGGCCAGCAAGAATCTGAAGAATGATATCATTTTCGGCAATAGCATGACCAATAGAGGAAAGAGAGTCTAATATAGACTTCACATGATTCAAGTAATCCACCATTGAGCGGCTTTCTTTGGATGCTTGATTGAAACTAAGTTTTAGTTAAAGATATTTTGCATCAATGTGATCATGAAAAAGAGTTTCAATCTGACACCATGTTTCATAAGCAGTAAAAGATTCACCAGCTTGTAGGACTTGTTTAAGAATTTCATAAAAGATTGTGGCATGTAGCCAAGAGAGAACAACATAATCGACTTGTTTCGAGAGAAGATATGTTGGATTAGCTGAAACAATTCCATTTGCATCTGTGAGTGTGTTTGAAGGACAAGAGGAAGAACCATCAATATGATGATGACAATGAATGATGTTAATAAATAAAGTTTTCGAAACAAGATAATTTGAGAAATCAAGAACTTCAGGAATATGATTCTTAATATTGTTGACATTGAAAACAGTTGAAGAAGAAGAAAAGGATGAAGAAATCATATTATTTATAGTTTTTGTGGAGGAAGAAGACAAAGAAGAAGAAGAAGAGGAAGAAGAGAGAAGAGGATGAAGAATGAGAAGTAATAATTGATATCAGTTTTTTTTTAATACAACTCTGATACCATGGGTGTTTTTCAATACCACAATATGAGGCACACCATGTGTGTATATATTGCAATCAGTTGAGTTGTTACAAAGAATAAATATGAAGAGTTAAATACAACATAAAACTCTGCTATACATATATGTATTCTATTATATACTACTATAGATATATGAGATGACTTATAAAGAGAAAAGCAAAGATGGGCAAGAGATGAAACTCCATTGAAGCCATTAAGCAAACCAAAAGCCAACTTTATAATGCAAAGTTAATTTGATGTTGTGCCCAGGAGACTAAACGGTCCATTTTATAGAAGCTCCTATCTATCGTGGGACAAAAATTATATATGTAAAATCCAAAAGTTATTAACAATATCATAAAGGGCAAAGAAAATGGACAAAAATAATAATGTACTATGCTAGTGATAATAGCATATAGGATATGAATTAAATTTTATGTATAGGTCCTACCCCCAAAAGGCATATCATATTAACACCACCTACCCCTTTTTTCTTTGGATCGGGATAGGTATCGCGTACGACACCGATAGTGTGTCATGGCCCATTAAAAAACAAAAAAAAAAAAAAATTGATATGTCTTTTTTACCTCAAATCCAGGAGACCTAGAAAAGAGAATTTTTTTTATAAAATACACTAATAGAGACAGTACTGTTTATATCACTATTCATGACATAAATAATTATCTTTTTCTTTAATAAATTGATTAAAAAACATTGCTACATGTTGTTACTATTGATATAATCAGTGACATATGCAGTACTATCAAATCACATGTAATTTATTTAATTTATTTTTTGCCAAAAATAATGTTAAATCAAAAGAAATTTAATTTTTATCAAAATTAAACTACTTACAACATTATATTTTTATAAATTTCATGTATTAAGAAAGTTCTCATACAATAACTTTTTAATTTTGTACTTTTTTGAAGATGAATTTTATATTTATTAAAAATTAAAATTATATCTTGATTAATTTATAATACGAATAAAAGTATCAAAATAAAAACTTATGTAAATCATGAAATTTTTATTTTTATTCTTTAATTGTGTCAATAGAATTTTTTTAATTTGTAATTTGGTGATTTGTTTGGTCCATTTAATAGTATTAATTAGTCGTAAATTGACTTTCGGATCCTTTAAATGAGTTCAATTGCATAAATATTAATAAAAAATTTATAATTGTTGATGGTGTCCATTCAGTGAAGAGGATGTATAACACGCTTCGCTTTTCTCGCCAGCAGATTCCTTGGGTTCCTTCTTTTGGAAGGAATTTTTGCCTCTATCCAGATCTTTAATTTTTTAGAGATCAGTTCTGAGGTATCTCCCTACTGACGACAATCTTAAGAAGAGAGGTTTGAGTTTTCCCTCTTGCTGTGTGTTGTATAATGAACATGAAGAAGAGGGTGATCACTTGTTCACAAATTGCCGAGATTTGCTTCAATAATTTGGCATTCTGTCTCAAGTATTTTTGGCAAAAGAATTGTTGTTACCGATTCACTAAAAGACCTTCTAGATGCTATGAACCATTATTTCAGCTCGCAATTGGCTGCTCTATGGTCATCGGCTATTGTTTATGGCGTTTGGGTTATCTGGAGACTTCGCAATGCTGTAATATTTGATGCCCAACATACATAAGACTTTAAGCCTTCTTTGGAAGCTGATCAAAGAAACAGATTTCTTTCGGGTTGGACACATGTTCAATTCCCTTGATGAGCTACGGGTTCTTAATTTGTTGCATATTCGTGGGATTCCAGGCAAGGCTCCATGCATTATTTCTGTTACTTGTCATTCTCCCCCATGCGGTTGGATAAAAGCAAATACGAATTGCTCAGCTATGGGGTCGCCGGGAGCTGCTGGCTGGTTCAGGAGGTATTTTTCGAACAGCAAGAGGCTTACCTTGAGGGGCCTTTGCTTTTGGAATTGGCAACAATTATGCTTTTGTGGCGGAGCCGCTTGTTGCTATCAAAGCTGTCAAGATACCAAAGGGTGGCATTTTCTTTGGTTAGAATGTGACTCTACTTATGTTGTGCATCTTTTCCATTCTAAATCTTATCACATTCCTTGGGAGGTCCGACACCAATAATCTCTATGCCGTCACTATGCTTCGCAAATGTGCGTGTTTCTCACATTTACAGGGAAGGAAACTCTGGCGGACTTCAGCATGGCGATTTAACCATCCTGCCAATGCCTCGTTCTCATTTTTGCGTTCTATTCGTGTGTACAATTTTACAGCATGAGCTAGGAAAATTGAAAAAAATTAAAGCATATACGTGATTGATTCACGCATGCAAGATAAAATTACTAATATTTGCTGTCAACATTAAAAAGTAAATATTGTCCTAGATTAAAAAAAATTAAAAATATTTTTTAACACTAAAAAGGAGGAGTTGAAAATAATATTTGAAAAACAAAATTGTAAGCAAATATTTTCATTTTCTTGCATTAAACTTAAACTCTTATGAAAACAAATTTATAACTTCACGGGACTTTTAGATTTTATGTATAAATGTAATTACTCCCTCTATTTCTAAATAATTATCGTTTAAAGGTTTTTCGCATAGATTAAGAAATGCATTTAGTATATGTGTAAAATACTATACTACCTTTAAAATAATTCCTTAGCCAATTATTAACTTTATATAGAGTCTCAAAAGGAGTAGATATTTATTCAATTAATTCTCCTATATTAAATAAAAGTGAAAGTACTTAAAATGCATTGGTAACTTAAAACGTCAATTATTTAGAAATAAAATCAAACTTCTAAAACATCAATTATTTAGAAACATATTAAGTATTAAGATTGTTGATTATGAATTATAAAACTCTTGATTTTACTATAATTGGGGAATCATTTTCAAATTCGTTGATGAAGTCAACCGTATAGTACTCTCTAGTATATCGTATTAATTGGTGAGCTCAAGGTCCACCGGTTAAAGAAGTAATTGTGTTGAGTCGAGTTGACACATTGTCAGGTTCGAATTTGACTAGAATTTTTAATTTGAAGTTCGAACTCGACTCGAACTTGATTAAGCTCTTTTTGAGCTCGACTCGATTAAATAATTGATTTACTCAAACTCGACTCGTTTCGACTCAATTAATTATATAAAATTTTTAATTTTTTAAAAAATATATTTTAAAATATTCAAACTCGAATCAAGTTTGAACTTAAAGTTAAACTCAACTCGGTTCGATACGGTATATTTATATTTATATTAAAATAAAAGGGTAAAATGATAAATATATACAAGTTTGATGAGGTTCGATTAAACTCGTGAGTCTATCGAGTCACATATTTAGAAGTTCGAGCTTGACTCGATAACCTACTCGAGTACTCGAGTTCGAGCACAACTCAATAACCTTCTCGAGTAGCTCGAGTTCGAGCTTGACTCAACAATAATCAAGTTGATTTCAAGTTTTTTCCAAGTTGATCTCGAGTAACTCATGAGTCAACTTGATTTGATTACACCCCTCCCACCCACCTTCTTATCAGTTATCATGGACCAATCATTATTAATTATAGATAATAATTTATGTAATTAGTACCTATATGAATAGTAATGTCTAGTGTAAATTTCTTTTATATCCTCTCTTTTATTTGCATACCTCTTGTATATGAGGTCGTGTGTAATTTTAACAAAAAATTTTAATTTTTAGTCTTCATAAATGTCACTACTAGTCTACTAGCGACATCTATCATTGTCAATTAATTATTAATAATAACACTGATCCAATTTGCAAAAATTCTTGAGTAGACCTAGATTAGTATTAAAATAACAAAATTTTTTTTAAGAACATCATAAAATATATGATTTACATCATGGTATCATTAATTTATAAAATTAAATTCTATTACATTTAATTTTTAATTAATAGTAAGATAATATGATTTCAATATTTATAGACAATACAATATAAAACAATTAACAGTTGTCCCTTATTATAAATCACCTCAAAATGTCCTTATAATTAGATACTCAAGTAACCAACCTTCATTGGCCAGAATTTATCTTTTTTAGTTGTATCTTATAAGGTTTGAATATGAAGATCAAGTCCATAATATGTGAAAAAAATAAATCTAAAAATAAAAATAAAAATAAATCTTTAACACATATATAGTTGAATGTTTCATTTCACATTAATTAAATAATAAAATAAAATACACGTTCACATTATTATTATTATTATTATTATTTTGGCCAGAGAGGTGAGGGGGAGGAGGGATTTTGAACTCTCTACCTCTAAATGGAGCTGGACCTAACTAACTCTAGACAAGTAACTCAACATTTAAATACCTAGGAACAACCTTGAACCCATGACCTCAAGGGTCATGAATTCCCCCTTACCACTTGAACCAAGTAGTGGAGGGTCACATTATTATGTAATCTTTATGAAAGTGTCTGAATAGATTTTAAAATTAAGTTATGTATAAACCATTGTAAGATTTTTACGTTAACTTATATAAAGAAGAAAAACACTCCATTGTAAGATTTTTCTATTAATTTATATAAAGAATAAAATATATACTAAGATAAACTTATATTTTCCAAACAACAAGAAAAGTTTACATTATTTTTAAAGTGTTGTAAAAATTAAATAAGAATTGACAAGCTTGAAAGTTTTTTTTGTCTCTTAATTACTCCCTCTGTTTTTTTTAATTGTCATTTAAGGATTATGCATACAGACTAAGAAATATAATTAATATATGCGTAAAATACTATACTACCCTTATAATAATTTTCTCAACAATTTATTAGTTTTGTATATTCTCAAAAATAGTGTATGTATAAATAAGGGTATGATATCAAAAAAAAGATAATTAAAATGCATTGGTAATTGAAAACGTCAAATAAATTGGAATAAAAAATATAACCTAAAACGACAATTAAAAAGGAACGAATAGAGTATTTATTAAAGTAGAATCATATGAGCAAAGACTATCCTTACCACATTAGAAAAAAAAGTTGTTGTAACTCTGATGTAACTAATTTAAAAGAAAATTTTTATAAAATTTATTTTATAGATTTGTTTAGATATAACAATTTGTAAATAATACAATTTAAAAGAAGGAGAAAGTACAATTTTGTACTCTGTGGTTTGAGATTTTGACACATATGGTCCTATGTTATTTTTTGTGACATTTTACTACATTGAGTCTCTATCCATTAACGTAAGAAGAAAAAAGTTAGTAACGTCATTATACCTACAGACTTGGTATCCTGACATGGCTTTCAGCATATGGCTTTTGTAAAAAAAAATTAATTTTTTTAGAAACGACGTCATCTAAAGAGTGGGAATTTTTTTTTTTTTTTTTGTACAAGAGTGGGATTATTATATCCCTAAATTGAAATTTGATACTCCCTAAAATCAAGAACAACACTATCCATTACTGCCACAACAACAACCAATCACCACCACCACCACAATAGTTACCGTTTTATACCATTGAAATCCCTAAATTTCTATACTTGGTTCTTTGAAAATCTTTACAAAATAATTATTTGTTTTTTCCTTATCGCCACTGTAGTAGTCGTCTTCTTCCTTCACAACACTGGTGACACTGCTGCTTTTCTTTATCTCTAGTCAAATTCGTAACCGATTGAGAAAACCTTAGCTTTTCCACATATTAATTAGAATCATATCGAACCCATTACTGATAAAGCTTCCCCTTATGTCAATTTCCATGCTGAGAGATGGATCATTATTTCTGTCTCTGATTACCCATCTTATTCGTAAAAATCTTGTTAAACTTAAAGTGTGGCAGCTGTTGGCTATTGGGAATTCCAGAACTCCGTGAGATTGGGCTTTGAAGCGTTGTATATACTTGTCCTTAGAGCAACAAGCGAGCTTAGGGTATAAGGTTGTGGATTTTGTGCCATTTGACTCTTATGTGAGGAAAAGTGGTGGATATGTTGTTGTTTATCCACCTACTATTCATAGATATGATAGGATAGAGGCATACCCACTTTCATAGGAGAAGGATCTTCATGTAAATGTAGGGAGGCTGATAAAGTTTTTGGTTGCTTGGAGATCGCCTAAGCATAGGCTATTTGAGAATATTTTGGAGATGAGTTATGCAATGGCAGAGGAGGGCTTTTGGACTGAGCAGGATGTGAAATTTACTACTACTTGGCCTCAGGATTTGATTGTTATTGGTTATCAATAACCTAGGTTGTAAGGAATTACTGATCACACAAGAAGTATTGTAAAATAAGAATTTTTATACAATTTGGATGAATGACTTCATTTATTCAATAACTGAACTTGGCTTTAAATAGCCTTTACAAAGTAACAGAAAAGAGAAATAGTATCCTACAACAGTCAAAAAAATAACAAACTTTCGCAACTAACTCCTTAACATATAGGGATTTATTCTAACAAACATTTCTACTAAAATTGAAAAATCTTATCATTCCATCCCTTAAACTAAACACGTTTAAGTATTTAGTTTATCTGACACTTGACATACTCCCAACATCTATCGTATTCTCAAAAAATCTTCCAACTTCAGAGGCTTAGTCATCACATCAGTTACTTGATCCTTTATGCCACAAAAATTTATCTTGATAACACTATCTTTAACCAAATCTCAAAGAAAATGGAACCATACATCCATGTGCTTACTTCTGCCATGCATGATAGGATTTTTAGAGAGTTTAATGGTTGAGCTGCTATCACACATGATTGTTGTGCTTTCTTCAAGCTTATATCCTAACTTCTCAAGTATTCTCCTCATCCATACAGCCTAACAAGCACAGGCTGCAGCTGCAACGAATTTAGCTTCAGTAGTTGATAATGAAAGTAGTGGTTGCTTCCTTAAAGACCATGAAACAACTTCTGAACTCATAAAAAAACATATCCAGAGTTGTTTTTTCTGTCATCAACCTCTCTGACATAATTACTGTTAATGAATGCAAGAAACTCTTCAGCTTCAGCTCTTTTGTAAAGTATCCCATAGTTCACTGTTCCTTTTAAGTACCTCAAAGCTCTTTTGGCTACTTATAAATGTAGCTTTGCAGGTTTAGACATGTAACAACTAATTAAACTCATAATGAACATTAAATCAGGTCTAGTAGTGGTGAGATACATGAGACTTCCAACTATTTGCTTAAAATATGTTTCATTAACTTTGACTAATCCTTTATCACTATGTAACTTAAAACCTGGTACAATGGCATTACACACTGCATTACTATCGTCCATACCAAAACGCTTCAAAACATCCAGTGCATACATTCTTTGGCAAATAAAAATACCATTAGCATTTTTCAAAACCTCTATGCCAAGAAAAAAATGCATACTCCCTAAATCAGACATGTCAAATTCCCTTAACATGGATTCTTTAAATTCACTCATCATAATTTCATCATCACCGATATATATCAAGTCATCCACATAAACACTCACAATCATAATCGTACCTCTATTGGTGGTTTTAATAAACAAAGTTTGTTCACTATAACACCTTTGAAAACCTTCATGTACAAAGTGTGCTTCAAGTCTACTTAACCAAGCCCGCGGAGCTTGTTTTAATCCATACAAAGCCTTTTGTAATTTATACACTTTATGCTCATTCCCTTTCTGCACACACCCTATTGGCTGCTCTACATAGAAATCTTCAATTAATTCTCCATGAAGAAAGGAGGACTTGACGTTGAGTTAAAAAATCTTCCATCTTCTTTGAGCTGCTAAGGCAACAATCATGTGAACTGTATCCATCCTTGCCACTAGAGTATAGACTTCGGTGTAGTCCACTACTTGCTGTTGTGAATAACCCATGGCCACCAACCTTGCTTTGTATTTGTCACCTCACCAAGTTTGTCACACCCACTCCGCTAACTGATGAGCAGGTATGACTGGCTGAAAAGTTGGCTATGCTTGCTAAAATACTAAAACTTCACAACATAACAATTAAACATAATATATATATATATATATATAAGGCTATAAGCTTAAAGTCTATAACATACTCTAAATTCAGTATAAAAATACTCAGTGAGTGGGTAAAGATATAACAAGTGGGAACAAATATTATTTTCTATCAATAAATTCGCATTCAAGAAAAATTATCTTAATTATAGCTATAAATCCTCTAATTATACACACATATTGTTATAGAGCTAAGATTTAATATTAATTATCGTTTTCTAAAATAGCATAAAATTTTGCTAACTTATAAGCTAAAGAACAATCATAAAAAGACATTTCATACACTCATAAAATATATATAGCCAAAAGATTATAAAGCTGACACTTTGGGCAGGTGACGACGCTGAACAGCTCAAGTGTATA
Organism: Mallotus repandus; assembly: GCA_949671775.1. NCBI lineage: Eukaryota > Viridiplantae > Streptophyta > Magnoliopsida > Malpighiales > Euphorbiaceae > Mallotus > Mallotus repandus. Next base: position 16,527 of record CATIWM010270452.1, read on the forward strand.
AAATTTGCTGGTCATATGCATGCGCAGAGCTACTCCAAAGGGTTAACCACCCGATTTTATGCCCCCAAGGCTATACGTATAACCAAGCGTTTTCCTAAAGACAATTAATAAATAATATTGCTGATAAATAATGTTGAAATATAAACACCAGTCATCATGGTGTAATCTAAAGGATATATACCATGAGTGTATAGATTCATATAAAAGCTAAATTAATTGAAATAAACAATGCTATTTACAAAATATAATTGCTATAATTTCCACCTTTAATTGCTATAACCATATAAATGAAATAAATATAATAACCTTATATTTGCTGAAAATAAATGTAAAATATACTCTCTAAAATAATTCACTAAATTCAAAATATAAATTAAATATCCTACTATCATAAATCGCTTTAACTACAATAATAATAAACATATAGCTATTTGTTCCCAATTTTCTTATAAAAGCTAAACAATTTAATTTAGCTATAAAATAATATTAAGCTTATGTTTATCAAATTTTATTTGTTAGAATATGTCAATTTATAAAAAATAGTGAATATATTCATGAAACATAACAATGTATATTTATACATAACATAAATTTAAAACCTTGCTATATAATTAACCACTCACCTGTGATTGTGACCCGACCTATGCCCTAGAACTGTGTTTGAGTCGATTCCTAATATAAAATTAATAAATAATTAATAAGATTCTCTATTTAGACTTTACTCAAATAAAAAAAAAGGGTTTTAAAAAAAATCATCTCAATCCTATATCTTTAAATCAATTCTTTAAGAAGTTTATTGTATTAAACTTTAATCCATTTATTTATCTATCATTTTGTTGTATCAAATATGCTTACTTTATCCTATTAAGTATATAAAACTTATCTAAATAGTGAAGTATAGTAACAAAACTCTTTATTTGGGTCCTAAGGATTATTTCTTATACCCTAATTGCTAACCGTTAGTCCAGCCCATTTTTTTTATCTTTATAATTCATTATAATAATAATCAAAAAATTTTTTGTCTCGTTGCCTAGTAAAGAGGCGTTAGAACACAAGAGGGACGTTCTGCTTATAGTGGAGACACTCACCTATGTCATAAGAACTAAGCAAATTTTTTCTTTCTTTTTTTTTACTATGTTTCTTTCACTTAAGCTAACAATTCCAACCAAAAGCTTGGTTAAACTAGAATATTACATCAATTAAACATTAAGAACAACAACTTTATGCAGAGTAGTATCCAAAACACAAAAGAAACACGAGGATATCGTTCAAAACCAAACCAAACCAAACTAATACTATTTAACTTACCCAATTATTTATGAATTCTGAACGAATTGTTTTTGCTAGTTGAGGTTAAGCTTCACACCAATCTCTTATAGCTCTCTTTGCCTCTGAAATTTATTATCTTTCCCTAGTAGTTCTATGGTTCGATGATAGGAACTGGTGAGAAGAAGGGATTGAGTGAATTAGGCTTCGTATATAGTAGAGAAAAGAAGCTTGTGCCACCACCAAGGATAAAGATGTTAAGAAGGTAATTTTTTTTTTTTGATATTACATAAAAAAAATCACAACTCTTAGGAGTACTTTTAAATAACATTCTATCTAATTTTTTTCTTTTAAATATAATCATAATTTTTAAAATATTATAAAAAAAAATCCTTCTTGAATGACTGTATTGATAATGTTGAGTTTTTTGTTGAAATTTCATATACCTAATATGCTAAGTTGAAATTTCATATATTATAATAACTAAGTTACAATTTTATTTGTCTAAACAGTCTACTAATCCAAAATGAAATACTTAATTGGAGGGGAGAAATATCAATTTGGGGGTAAATGCATCGGTTTCATCTCCTATTATCAGTACAGTTATCGAAGTGGGCTCCATAAATCATAAAAAACAGTTTTATCTTCTGTTACTAGTACAATTATCGAAATGGACCCCATAGATCATAAAAAAATAGTTTTATCTCTTGTTACTAATACAGTTATCCCAAAAAGATTTTTTTTGATAAAATTTTAAAGATTGTGATTATATTTAAAAAAAAATTAAATAAAATTTTATTTAAAAACACTCCAAAGATTAAATTTTTTTATATAATTTTTTTTTTTTTTAACTTGGTTCTTATCCATCTAGCTTGTCTCTTGTCTCCCTTATCCGCCTACAGCTGTCCCATTCAAACACAACATATTTACTTCTTGTATTATTATTATTATTATTATTATTGTTGTTTGACTCTAAGAAAAGTCAAGGGTGTGACAAAGTTTATTAAATTTTGTCTTATAAATCCACTTTACTCCAGTTTTATTGGCACCTGCAGGCAACTTAGTTTCCATGTTTCATTCTTCTCAATTGACTTCATCTCAGCATCCATTGCTAGCTTCCATTTAGGATTTTTTTCAGCTTCTTCAAAACTGGATGGATCTGCAGACATGATTTGAGCCATATTAGCCTTAATATCCTCGTCTGAAAAACCTTCACCAGTGACATAATCATTCAGATATGTTGGAGCTCGTCGGATTCTTCTTCCTTCTTCATTTAAATTGGCTTCTATTGATGGATTTGCAAGGACTGAATTCGGTTCCTCATTCACCATTCTTATGTCTCTATTGTTACCTCTTTCACTGTTAACAACATCTTCTTTGATAAAGTCAGCACAGCTCTCATCATCTCTCCAATCCAAATCCGCCAAGATTTATTCTTCAAAACTCTTATCTCAATCCTATTGCTTCTCCTCTTCAAAAATGACATCTTGGCTCACTACAATCCTTTTCGAGATAGGATCGTATAGTCGATATGCCTTTGATTCTTCACTGACACCTAAAAGAACACAGGGAAGACTCTTGCTAGATAGCTTTTTCCTTCTTTCATCAAGAATGTGAATATGTGAGACGTATCCGAAAACCATGAAATGTTCCATTGTAAGTTTTATCCCACTCCATGCTTCCTGTGGTATGACATATTTTACTGCTTGTGTGGGACTCATGTTCAGTACATAAATTGCCCAGTGAATAGCTTCAGGCTAGAAGTTCTTTGGCATCTTCTTTCCAAACAACATGCTTCTCAATAAATTCATCACTGTTCTGTTTTTCTACTCCGCCACTCTGTTTTGCTGATGAGTGTATGCTACCGTTAACTGTCTCTTAATACCATACTCCTTGCAAAACTCATTAAAACCTTTAGAGTTAAATTCCTACCTTTATCAGTATGTAAGCATTTAATGGACAAACCAGTTTCATTTTTAACAAGTTTCTTAAAACATTTGAACATGTTGAATGCTTCAGAATTCTCACTCAAAAAATATGTCCATGCCTTCCTATTGAAATCATCTATAAAGCAAAGTGAGCACCTTTTCTTGCTGTTTGACATTGGAGAGATTAGACCACAAATGTCTGCGTGTATCAATTTTAATTTCTGTGTAGCTCTCCATGTGCATATTTTGGAAATGGGGTCTTTGTGCTGTTTTCCAACAATGCAGTCAGTATAAGTCATGGTTGATGCAGGGAGTTGTGGAAGACCATGAACCATTTCCTTAGAATGTAGTGTCCTTAAGCCTTTATAGCTCAAATGCCCATACATGCAATGCCAAAGATGAGCTACATCAAATGTGGTTGTGTGAAAACATGTATCTTCCTCCTCCATGGATTGAGATTTGGCCAATAATATGAACATTCTGTTGGTTGTCATTTCAGTTGAATAATCAGCCCTCTCTCTAGATGATATATGCGACATTTTCCTAATTTAATTAGAATTGCAAGACCATGCTCTTGAAGTTGTCCAATGCTTAGGAGATTATTCTTTAGCTCTAGGACATAGAAAACATCAGCGATCATATGGTTACTACCATAGATATGTAGTCTCACCCTTCCTTTTCCAAAAACTCTAATTTTGCTATTATTTCCCAATTTTACCATTTTCCGGAATGTCTCATTCAACTCACAGAATGCAGCCTTGTTCCCACTCATATGATTTGAGCAGCCTGAATCAAGGAACCAAATATCTTCTCGTACGGCCTGGTTCTCCTCGACGTATGCCATCAAAAGCTTCTCTTCATGTTCATTTAATTCAACATAGTTACCCTCTTTCTCCCAAGCTGGAGACTCATACTGAAAATGGCCAAGCCTATAACACTTGTAGCATTCAATGATAGCCTTGTTGAACTCTTGTCGACCTTTGCCTCTACCCCTGCCTCTGTAACCACCTCTGCCTCATCCTCTACCTTCATTTCGATTATCCATAGTCACTTTCAAAGCCTGCTCCTCACCATTGCTCCTGTGAAACTTTTGTTCATGCACAATGAGTGAACTTTGCAGTTCATCAATTGTGAGTGCACCAATATCCTTAGATTCTTCAATTAAGACAATAACATAGTTGAATTTCTCAGTTAAGGTTCAAAGAATCTTTTCCACAATAGTGGCATCATTCATTTACTCTCCATTACTCCTCATTTTATTTGATGTACTCATGACATGAGCAAAATATTCTGTAATGGTTTCACTTGCTTTCATCTCCAAAATCTCAAACTCTCTTCTCAACGCTTGAAGAGTTGAGTGCTCCACCCTAGCATTTCCCTCGAACTTCCTTTTCATGAAATCCCATATCTGCTTTGAGGTACGTTTCTCCAGGATTTGCTCAAGAATTGTTCTATCGATAGCTTAGAATAGATAATTCTTGACTTGGAGATCTTTCAGCATTAAATCCTCCAATTGCTTTTATTGTGCTTCGGACAACTGCACTCCTGCCTCTGGTTCTTGATAACCAGTTTCAATCAGACTCTAGAAACCTTATGGATTTTAATAGGTTTTCCATGAGCATACTCCAATGGTTATAGTGACCATCAAAGCGTGGAATAGCAGGTTGTAGGAAATTATTCTCCTCACTCATCCTCTCTTTCACTTCTATGTTTGGAAATCACTCCAAGAAAAAACCAAATTATAATTTTAAAAATACAGGAAACACAAATCTGGAGCAAACTATCAAAATATAGGATGTATACATAAATATTAGAAATATATAAATACTAAAAGAATTATTCATTAGTAGAATTACAAATTATTTTCATTAGTTTAGAGATAAATTGAGTTGGAAATTCACTTGAGTTGACTGGCAAATTAAACATGAAACTACTTTATCCATATTTACTATTTTATTTTAATATAAATATTTTACAACGTAAGCTGAGTTTGAATTTTTAAATCTATATATTGTATACATTTTGTAGAATTAATTCATAGGAGGCAAGTTGAGTTCGAATGTAAAAATTATTTAATCAAGCCAACTTCGAACTTCAAACTTTAAAAAGGAAAATCAATATCTTATTGAGTTTCAAATCCGATATTTTAAAATTCAGCCAAAACTGCATTTGGCAGTACTTTGCTCAATTTTTTAAAATCTTTGTCAATTACAAAAAGATAGACTGTGCTTAGAGGGGAGCCTCTGCTTCTAAGGGCATGGATAGCTTAATTGTATTAGTATTATTGCCAATAATGCAAAAAGCCATGAACATAAAATATACTTTATTTTATTGTTAGAATTACATGAACAGAAGCTCCATTTGAGACAGAAGCTGACAGTTCTATTACGTTCACCCTTGCTCTCCTCGGTACTCAGAAAGCGAATATGGTTGTTGCTCAGAAAACGAATCTTCTTAATTGGAGCAAATTAGTTAAATGATCACTATGTTTGTTACAGCAAAAATATAATTTTGTGTACATATTCATGAAAAATAATGAAATATAACTTTATTAGCATTGGATATATACAACAAAGCATGCTGATGCAGGCATGTAAGCATGCTTAATTACAAGGACTTAAGATGGACACGAACCATAAGCAAAGTTGCCAGGAGTACTATAAAGCATCTATATCACTAAGCAACTTCCGAGAGATTATTGTTAGAGGATAACCAGACAAGAGTGTTACTTTTAATGACGTGGCAAATGGTTCCTTCTCCAGGCTTAATATTAAGAAGCAAAAAGGCTATGTTTCCTGGGTTCCAATGTGAGGTATCAAAATGGCAAACAACCACTGCTTTAGCTTTTGTCCCGTCAGCACCCAGTATTGGAGCCACATAAACCTTTGTAGCCTTGATTTCATGACAATAGTACACAGCGTACGGATATTTCTGCTTATGGCACACCACAGGATTCTCTCCCATCAATTTTGCTTCCATGAAAGTGTACTCTTGCTCCATAGTAGGCTTCTCTATCTCATTGTAAAGCACTTGAACATTGTTGCCAATATGAGCTATAGTAAAATCTATTAAGGATTCCAAAGATGTGGTGCAATATTTGTCTTCTCCTTTAATCCCTGGAAACTCACAGTCCTGCACTATTTTCTTCATGATCTTGCCTTGTTCTGACTCAGGTTTTATAGAGAAGCGCTCCAAAATGTCCTGCAACTTGTCATTTGAGAACGGTACAGACTCTGCTACTCTACGAGGCAAAATTCTAGCTTTGTTTGTTGACTTCGTTAGATGAAGCCTCATCTTTTTACCTTTATAGAGATCGCCATATAAGAAGAAGAATACAGCTGAGTTGGCTTTTTTTCTTTCCTCTGCCAATGCTTGACCATAAACATAGCCTTCAGATGCCTTGGAAGGTTGACCATAAACATAACCTTCTGATTGCTTATTCGAAGCAGGTTGGCTATAAACATAGCCTTCAGATGATTTTGATGATTTACTATAAACATAACCTTCAGATTGTTTATTGGAAGCAGGTTGACTATAAACATAACCTTCAGAGGGCTTTAGAGGCTGACTGTACACATAACCATCAGATTGCTTATAATAAGCAGGCTGGCTATATACATAGCCTTCAGATGCCTTGGATGGTTGACTGTAAACAGAACCTTCAGATTGCTTATGAGAAGCAGGCTGGCTATATACATAGCCTTCAGACGGCTTGAAAGGTTGACTGTAAACATAGCCTTCAGATTGCTTATTAGAAGCAGATTGGCTATAAACATAGTCTTCAGATGGCTTGAAAGGTTGACTGTAAACATAACCTTCAGATTGCCTATTAGAAGCAGGTTGGCCATATACATAGCCTTCAGACACCTTGGATGATTGACTATAAACATAGCCTTCAGATTGCTTATTAGAAGCAGGTTGGCTATAAACATAGCCTTCTGATGGGTTGGAAGGTTGACTATAAACGTACCCTACAGATAACTTTGAGGGCTGGCTATAAACATAGCCTTCAGATGACTTGAGAGGTTGACTGTAAACATACCCTTCAGAATTAAAAGGTTGGCTATAAACATAGCCTTCAGATGGCTTAGAGGACTTACCATAAACATAGCCTTCAGATGATTTAAAGGGTTGGCTATAAACATAGCCTCCAGCTGACTTAGAAGGCTGACTGTAAACATAACCTTCAGACAATTTGGAGGATTGACTGTGATCTTCGGACGGCTTAAAAACTTGGCTATTCACATTATTTTCAGATGATTTAATAGGTTGACTGTAAACATAGCCTTCAGACAGCTTGAGTGGTTGACTGTAAACATATCCTTCAGCCGAGACATGGCCTGTAGATGGTTTAGAAGACTGACCATAAACATAACCTTCAATCGATTTAGAAGATTGACTATAAACATAACCGTCTGAAGGCTTGGAAAACTGTTTATTCACATAACCTTTAGATGACTTGGCAGGTTGATTATAAACATAACCTTCAGATGGCTTAAGAGATTGACTGTAAACATAACCTTCAGAGGGCTTAAAAGGTTGGCTGTAAACGTAGCCTTCAGATGGCTTGAAATCCATATCCCACAAAGGGAATTTTTCTCCCATGTCTGCTTCAATTATTAAGGCAAATAAAATAATAAATTCATGCACTCTCCACAATTGTACATCTTGTTGAGAAAAAAATAAAAATAAAAAAATGGAATAAAGGTTTTATATATGCATAAAAACGAACCAGGTTGTAGAAGAGCTTGCAGGTTTTGAGGCATTGGCGTGTTTGGTAACTTGGAACGCCAGTACATCTCAGCAGGTAAAGAAGCATTGCTTCTTGCTAGGAATATCTGCCAACATCAATTATAAAGTTGGTATAATCAAAATGACATTAGTTTCAAATGTTTATATACAGCTACACAAAAAACAGTACCCAATGAATAGTTGTGCATATAGCTACAATTTTCTGTATAGAAAATCGAAACCATGCATTGTACAGAAATATACTAATATAGATATTTGAAAACTTACAAAGAGAAAAGCAAAGAAGGGCAGGAGATGAAACTCCATTGAAGCCATTAAGCAAACCAATAGCCAACTTAATAATGCAAAGCCAATTTGATGCTATGCCCAGGAGACTAAACGGTCTATTTTATAGAAGCTCCTATCTATCATGGGACAAAAATCATATGTAAAATCCAAAAGTTATAAACCATATTATAATGGGCAAAAAAAAAAGTTCCAACAGACACATTATAGAAATTAGGAGTAAAATAATGTACTATGCCAGTGATAATAGCATATAGGATCTGATAATTTAAATTTTATTTATAGGTGGTCCTACCCCCCAAAGGCATATCATTGTTAACACCACCCAACCCTTTTTTTCTTTAATACATGTTGTGTTACCATTGACATAATCAGTGACATATGCACTACCAAATGACATGTAATTTATTTATTTATTTTTTTGCCAAAAATAATGCTAAATTAAAAGAATTTTATCTTTTATAAAAAAAAAAATTAAACTACTTACAACATTATATTCTTATAAATCTCATGTATTAAAAAAGTTCTCGTATAAAAACTTGTTAATTTCATATTTTTTTAAGATGAATTTTTTATTTATTAAAAACTAAAATATATCTTGATTAATTTGTTTTTATTCTTTAATTATGTTAATATAATTCTTTTAATTTGTAATTCGGTGATCTATTCATTCCATTCAATAGCATTAATTAGTCATAAATTGACTTTTTAATTTTTTTTTAAAATGAGTTCAACTGTACAAATATTAATAAAAATTTCATAATGGAAAGAGATGGAGAATTCATTAAAAAAAAGTTAAATTTTATAAGGATATTAAGAACTCTATGTATGAAAATTTAAAGATTTAAAAAAATGCAAAAAAAATGAAGTATAGCAAATAAACAATATAAGAATGTATCATTATTAATTTAAAAAATTATCGACAATAATCAAATAGAAATTTTTATTAAAAAAGAGAAAAAGAAAAAAAGAAAAACAGCTGTTAGAGTATTATAAAGATTTAAAAAACGATAATTTCATATACTTCGAATGGATTATTCCATTTCCAAACTTATCAAACACTCATAAAAAAAAAGGCCAAAAATCCTGAAGCGTGGCAGGATTTAAACCTCAGGATGGTGATAACCATCCCACCAATGCCTCATTCTCATTTTTGCGTTCTATTCATGTGTACAATTTTACAGCATGAGCTGGGAGAATTGATAAAAAAAATAAAGCATATACGTCATTGATTCACGCATGCAAGACAAAATTGATTAATATTTGCATGCTGGAGACTTGTCTATAAAATTTTTGCATGAGAAAATATATCAAATTTTTATATAACAAATTGTAATTGACGTCCCATTTTGAATCGTATTTAGTTCTAAGTGGAAAAAAAATATATTTGAATCACTTAAATAAAAGTCTCACAATTCAAGTATCTTTTTTCAACTAGAAAATTTTTGGTGAAATTTTTAACATAAAAATATATATTTTATTTTTTTGTCAAATGTAAAATACTTATATAATGTATTACAAATCCTACTATCAAATGTAATTTTTTTTTTAAATCACCGATAATATGAATCAAATCTTGGAATATTCTTAAAGATGAGTTACCACTTGAGTATATATATATATATATAATATTAAAAAAAAATTCATAAATCACGTGTTTTGCCGATCAAATTATATACCATTTTTATATAGGAAGCGTTATTTATATACTAATGATTTAAGATTTCAATTTGATATTATTTTGATCATGCATTTTGTTGAGATTCATGTGTCTAGATCTTTATCAATGGAATCCAATCTGTCCCAAGTTTGTTTTTATATTCGAATAAAAATGTTAGGATGAAGAAGTTGGCTTGTTGCTTTCTTTAGTTTATTTCTTAATTCTTTATATATATTTTTTTTAAAGTTATTGTATAACTCTACCATGAACTTCGGTCATTTTTATCAATATATCCAATTTTTGAAATAATGACGAATTGGTATATAAACTTTTTGATTTATTGTAAATCTATTTACGGTCAAAATAGTATATGCTCATACTAACATAGCATGCTGTCATGATATGTATGTGCAAATTATTTGGATATATTTGTAAAAAAGATGAAAATTAAAAATATATTTGTAAAAAAGTTTAAAGTTAAGGATAGAAAAATTACTAATTTTATTTTTTTAATTTCTACATCATATTAGAATATATATATATATATATACCATATTAGAATGTCATGTCAGTATGGGCACATGTTGTTTTGAAAGTGGATAGATTTACAACAAATTGAAACATTCATATGCCAATATGCAACAATTTTAAAAATATGATAGATTGACAAAAATAACTAAAGTTTATGGTTAAATTATACAATAACTTTTTTTTATTGATTCTTATGGAACGATTTTTTTAAAAAAAATTATATATGTTTCAGTATTAATGTGACACATCCAAAATAAAATTTCAAAACTATATATCAGAGAATAAAATCATAGTTAATAAAAAAAATAAAATACTCTCTTACCAACTGGACCAGCTCTTTTGAGTTTGTTCTTTTATTTGTCGTTGGCATCAAATTCATCATCAAACAAAATAATTGAATTGTAGGCATGTCTTTCTTTATATTTTGGTCGTGTCCGATTAGAACAAAAATACCTAATTTTTTTTAATTTTTCTTTTTAATAATTTAGATGCAAAATAATGGAGCTATAAGTCAATCGAACTACTCGTAAGCTGCTCAAAATTCAACTTAATAAAAATTTATTCAAACTCGTATGTTCAAACTCGTTTAATGAACAAGTCTAGTTTAAGTTATGCAAAGTTTAACTTGTGAACAAATTGAAATTCAAATAAAAGTTTACAAGTTAACTTATAATTTAATATAACTTATAATTTAATATATTAATATATTAATATGTTAATATAAGATATATAATTTATGAAATTTTGTTTGTAATAAATATAACCATAAATATATTTTTAGATTTATTAAATATTATTATAATTTCTTTAAGAAATAATTTATTTTTAACAAATAATTTTAATTTATAATTTATATTTTAAAAATTTTAAAACTCATTTAATTTTATAAATACTAAATAATATAGTGAGTTTGGTTTAAAATACTTAACACGGCATATATAAATTGAGCCCTATGGGCTATGGCCTACAATTGGAAGATTTTCTTCTAATTATTGTGCTCCATATGAGTACAGTACACTACAGTGTTGAACCCCACCCTTGTCATGGCTGACGAGTAACTGCATTGTCCTGAGGTACGCTTGCTATTTTGTCCATGAATTGCAAGTTGCTCATTTATAATTGTTAAAACTCCACTCATAATTATTGTAACTAAGTATAAATAAGAGGTTTAATTACATAAATATATAGTTTTGTATATTAAATTAAAATTAAAATTTTATTATTGTTGATTTATAAAATTAATATTATCTGACGTTTGGTGTAGTTTATTTACTTAAAACAGTTTAGTATATTACATTAAAATTTAAATTCTATTATTAGTAATTTATAAAATTAATTTAACTTGATTTAAAAAAAAATGACTGTTACTTGCTGCTCATGATTGAATTAAAAAAATTTAGAGTTTATTTTTAATTTTAATTTGAATTTTAAAATTATTCATAATATATATTTATTAAGTAATAAAGGAAGTTAAGAATGAACAAAAGAAAATGATTATAAAAGGATGAAATCTTCTCACAAATCTTTTAAGAAATTCATAAGATAATAAAGTATGAAGTATATTTCCAGCACCACGTGAAAAAATTGAGTTTAATTTGATTGCAACCCAAAATGAAACTCGTATTATAATTCAAATTAAAATAAAATTTTAAGAAATACATGCTAAATTTAAGAAAATATGTAAATTACAGAATTTTTTTAATAATTAATTAAATTTAAATATGTAGATTTAAATATTCAAACAAGTTATTTCCTTCTTCTTATCACTCGATCACCAGCATAATCAAGAGTAGCTCGAATGACAAGTATTTTATTTTTGTTTTTGTTCAATTTTTGAGTAGTGCTATTCAGTGGAAAAATTTGCACAAATTAATGAAAAATATTGAACATTTGATTAATTTCAAAATTAAAATTATTTTAAAAATAAACTAACTGTGTTCATATGGGTGTCATCCTACAAAATAAATTTTGTGTAGTGGTGCATTCCATGGGCGGGCGTGAAATGGTAATGATGTTGAAGAATAAAATTCAGAGAAAAGAATGAGAATTTTTTTTAAGGGAATTATATTTTATGTATTCCAACGAGAGATATTATATCTTTTATATGTATAAAATATTTCTATATATAGAAAATCTAATTACACATTAATTAGGAGTACTAATTAAACTTCATAAATAAAGATTTAATTTTTAATATATACAATTAAAATATCTTTGACATTTTAGAGCTCACTTCAATACTCCCCTTAAGTTGGTGAATATATGTCAATCATTCCCAACTTGCCAAGTGAGCTATAGAACATTTTTCTGGATACAACCTTGTAAGGATGTCAGCTAGTTGAGTCTGAGAAGAAATAAATGAAAGATCAATTGTTCCTCAATTCAGATGATCTTTGATGAAGTGTCTATCAGCCTCCATATGCTTAGTCCGATCATGTTGAACCGGGTTGTTTGCAATTGCTATGGCTGCCTTATTATCACAATGTAATAACATAGGCTTTAGATGATCTAGCCTAAGATCCTGAACAATTCGTTTTATCCATAGCAATTCACATACACCATGTGCCATACCTCTAAACTCAGCTTCAGCATTCGACCTTACTACGATTTTTTGTTTCTTGCTTCTCCAAGTGACCAAATTCTTTCCAACAAACATGAAGTACCTCGATGTTGATTTTCGATCAGTTTGATCCCCGGCCCAATCAACATCTATATAACCAACAATTTCATAATCCTTATTTCTCCTAAAAAATAAAACTTTGCCCGGAGAAGACTTTAGGTATCTTAGCACTCAGTATATTGCATCCATATGTTCTTCACTCAGAGAATGCATGAATTGACTTACAACACTTACTGTATAAGCAATGTCCGGTCGAGTATGAGATAAGTAAATTAATCTTCCTACC